>SJYF01000403.1:674884-687352 GCA_006410515.1 Procapra przewalskii
CGACAGAGGATGAGATGGCTGGATGGCATCACTGACTCAATGGACGTGAGTCTGAGTGAACTCCGGGAGTTGATGATGGACAGGGAGGCCTGGCGTGCTGCAATTCATGGGGTCACAAAGAGTCGGACATGACTGAGCGACTGAACTGAACTGAGGGATTTAAACACCTGAATATATCAGATGCTCTAGCAATATTACAATTTCCAAGTGTTGGAAAGAATTCAAACAGTAGTTATGAACGGCTACCATGAAGGGTTGTCTAGGTCCCTGGGACATTTCATTTTCCTTTGACTCTTCACCCAGAGATCTCTGTTGCCTATTTCTCTTTGTAGCTACCACCATTTAGAGAGTGACCGGGATAAGAGGCTTCCCTCTATCTGCCCGTGAAAACAGCCATGCTTAACCCCACCGTCCTCGGTGCTTCCAGGGATCAAACCTGAGTCTCCTGTGTCTCCTGCATTGGCAGGTAGTGGGTTCTTTACCACTGACCCACCAGGGAAGTCTAAAGACAAGGATTCAGTTCAGTCACTCAGTTGTGTTGGACTATTTTCGACCCCATGAATCGCAGCATGCCAGGCCTCCCTGTCCATCACCACCTCTCGGAGTTCACTCAGACTCGCGTCCATCGAGTCAGTGATGCCATCCAGCCATCTCATCCTCTGTTGTCCTCTTCTCCTCCTGCCCCCAATCTCTCCCCGCATCAGAGTCTTTACCAATGAGTCAACACTTCGCATGAGGTGGCCAAGGTACTGGAGTTTCAGCTTTAGCATCATTCCTCGCAAAGAAATCCCAGGGCAGATGTCCTTCAGAATGGACTGGTTGATTACCAAGCCCTAAGTGGACTCTCACTTGCCCATTGCACTGTCAATACTTAACAAATTTATCCTTTCTTTGTCTAAAAGGTATAAAAGCTTACTGCTCTGGTCAATTCTTCAGGTCTTCATTCTCTTCTGAAAGCTCTCAGGTATATGTGTGCATGCTAAGTCACTTCAGCTGTGTCCGTCTCTGTGCGACCTGATGGACTGTAGCCCACCCGGCTCCTCTGTCCACGGGATTCTCCAGGCAAGAATACAGGAGTGGGTTGCCATGCTTTACTCCAGATGATCTTCCTGACCCAGGGATCAAACCCTGGTCTCTTAAATTTCCTGCATTTGCAGGGGGGGATTCTTTACTATTATTGCCATCTGGGAAGTCCAAGATGTACATGTAAGAACTTAATGAAGCTTTTTTTCCTGTTAGAAGGAGGAGGAAAGGGATAGTTAGGAAGTTTGGGATGGACATGTACAGTGCTATATTTAAGATGAATAACCAACAAGGTCCTACTGTATAACACAGGGAACTCTGCTCAAAGTCACGTGGCAGCCTGGATCGGAGAGGAGTTTGGGGGAGAATGGATACATATATATGCATGGCTGAGTCCCTTTGCTGTCTACCTGAAACTATCACCACATTATTAATCAGCTATAAGTGTAATTTGTGCTCAGCCCTGTCTGACTCTTTGCATCCTCATAGACTGCAGCTCGCCAGGCTCCTCTGTCCTTAGAATTTTCCAGGCAAACAATACTGGTGTGGGTTGCATTTATACTCCAGTATAAAATAAAAAGGTTTTTTTCTTTTTTCTTTTTTTTAAGTAGTAGCAGTAATGATACTAATACTAAAATGAGTAATAAAAGAAATCTGAACGGCTGGCAGGACCCCCAGCATTTACAAACTCTGCGACTTTGCAATACACTCCGGCGCAAGTCTGGGGGCCACAGCTCCTTTACACGCAGGGAGGAATGCCTTCTGAGAAACCGTGTGTATTACCCGAGATGAGAACTACACTTCCCAGAAGGCTCTGAGGCACAGCTCTAGTAGGGCATGCTGGGAAAAAGAGCCCGCAAATTCCCCGTTTTTTGGACTACGTTTCCCAGAGGGCTCTGGGGCACGAGCCCATTAGCCTCGCCGGGAGTTGCATGCTGGGAGATGCGCTTTCTGCGCGTTTTTTTTTTTCAAGCTCTGGTTTCCTGGCGACGCTGTCCGGAGTTAACCTGCACGGCTGCGCTCACTCCCTCCCGACACCCTGTTAGTTGCTGGGCCCAGAGCCGTGAGTAATTAGCATCCCGGGAGGAAACCTGAGGTGGAAAGCGGCGGGCGGTGGCGGTGAGGAAAAAGGTCCAGAGGCCCGAAACGGAGCGTCGGCCTGTGGCTTCGGGAGCCGCTGCGGAGGGAGTGCGAGCGTGTGTGTGTGTGTGTGTGTGTGTGTGTGTGTGTGTGTGTGTGTGTATGTCTGTGTGATGGGGGCTCGGCCTTGTCTACAGACTAAGGTGCGCGTGGGCGTCGGTGAGGGACACGGGCCGGGTCCCTGCGGTTGTGACGCACTTGCGCGTGAGTGTGTGAAGCGGGGAGGCGACCCGACCTCATCCCCTCATCCCCGCCCACCCATCCNCCGGTGCGTGTGAGCCTCGGGCTCGGCCGCCTCCGCCCCGCTGCGCGTGAGCTCCGCGCGCGTGGGCTCCGGCGCGGACGGCGGGGCTGTGAGAGCCGCCTTGACGTGTCTGTGGGGTTGGCGGAGCCGGGCGCCGTGTCTCTGGCGGTGTGTCGCAGCCGCGGTGTGTGGGTTTGTTCAGCTGCGACAGGTGCAGGCTGGCCCCCGGGTGTGTGGGCGCGGACTGGGTGAGCCCGGGGCGGGCTGTGTGCCGGTATCACCTGCAGCTCCAGGGTCTCCGCTGCTCCCTCCGCGTCACGTTCCTGCCGTGCAGTGCTTGCGGGCGCACAGCGGCCTCCAAGAGACGTGGGAGCCCGAACCTTGTAATGAAAGTGACAGAAATTGACACAGGTGTCGTCATGAGATGGCGGCTTTAGAGCTAGAGCTGCCGTCCTTCTAACGTCCAGGCCACCTGAGTGACAAGATGGAAGGGTCTTGGGGGGAAAAATTCTATTTTGGAAGAGAGAGGTCCCTGACCCGGGAGGGGCGGGAGGGGGCGGGGAACCCCCAATTAGTAGAGCCTGGTCTCTCGGAATCTCTGAAATACATCTGGGTGCACCCTTCTTGTTTGTGTTGCTTTTTTTTTTTGAGTATAATTGCTTCACAATGTTGTGTTAGTTTCTGCTGTACAACGAAGTGGATCAGCTGTAAGTATATTTATATCCCCTTCCTCTTGGACCTGCCTCCCAGCACTCCCCACCAATCTCACCCCTCTTCGGTCATCACAGAGCACCAAGCTGAGCTACACAGCAGCTCCCCACTGGTTGTATTACGCTCGGTAGTGTGTGTATGTCAGTCCTAATCTCCCAGTTCATCCCACCCGCCTCTCCCTGCCCCAGCCCTGTGTCCACATGTCCGTTCTGTAGATCCGTGTCCCCATTCCTGCCCTGGAACTAGGTTCATCTGTACCATTTTTCTAGATTCCACACATATGTGTTAATATATGATCTTTGTTTTTCTAACTTCACTCTGTATGAGAGACTGTAGGTCCATCCACGTCTCTACAAATGATCCAGTTTCATTCCTTTTTATGACTGAGTAATATTCCATTGTACATATATACCACATCTTAGGTGTGGTCTTGGAGGGTGTTTTCTCTCTCTCTCTCTCTTTTTGGTTTTTTTTTTTTTAGCTTTTTAAAGACTTATGCTCTTAACCAGGGTTGGGCCCATGCTTTCCTTAAAATTAATTTTAGCTCTTAATTAGATTTTTCCGTGTGAAGCTCACTATTTAAAGTCTATTCTCTTTAAACTAGGAAGAGTGAGAACATCTCTTTATGGCCTTTAACTGTGTAACTTTGATTTTTCAAGACTGACACAGCTTTCCCTGAAAGGGTTTGGTTCAAAAATACTGGTGTGAAATAGCTGAACTTAGGCAGGCAACAAAAAAGTACAGTTCTGTATCAGGGAGTGTAGTTTTGATTTGCCAATTTAGTTTTTGAGGAAAGCGATTACTTCATTTTGAGTCTGGAAATGGGAGGGTATTTCCTGATGTAGTCTGTGCTCTGGAAAGGCCCCAGTGTCTCATTCTCTCCTTTCTTTTCTCCAGGCCAGCTGTCCTCCAGAAAAAGCATCCTGAAGAAGAAGACAGATTATCACAGATCTTCACATCAAGTTCCAGGTAACTTTTTGTTCAGTAAATGACCTGAATCTGTAGCACTTAAGAATATTTGCCTTCCTTGACCTGAAATGTCCTCGGTATTAACTCAGTAATTGCTTTCCAAGCCAATTGTGCAGGTGTCTTCCCCATTGACCAACCCTCTCCCATGAGTACTCACATATTCAGTAGGCAAATTATTCACATCCTCCCACGTGATCTTCTAAGAATCCAGTAGAATCGAGGGATACTACTAGGAGGTTAATGTTAGTAATTTTAGCATGTGATGTGGTAATATAATATCACTATGATATTAATTTTTAGTTGGACTCAAAGGCTACATATCTTTGGTCTTTTGCACAGGACTGACTTTCAGAGCACAGTAAGAAAGGAGAGAGGTTTGATTCTTTTAGTCAGTTAATGACAAAGGAAGTGTTCAGCTTTGTGAGGTTTTTAAGAATGGGGTTTGAGCAAAGGTCTTTGTCATTGAAGGCAAGGTTTTTTTTTTTTTCCTCTAGTAATCAGTAAATAGAAATTTGTTGTATCAGCCAGGTCTTATTTGAGGTCTGACAGTTTCAGTTACATCTTTTTACTAATGGTGAGACGCAGTATGGTTTGATACTGAGTGTGGGTTCTGGATCTCGAGCAGGGTTTGGCAAACTTTTTCTCTAAAGAGTCACATATTAAATATTTTGTGCTTTGTGGGCCACATGTGGTTGCAAATTGTTCTTTTTAATAGATTGTATTTTTAGAACCGTTTTACTTTTTTTTTTTCAGTTAGAACAGTTTTAGTTTTACAGAAAAATTGGAAAGATAGTATACAGAATTCCCAGGTACCCTGCACCCAGTTTCCCCTATTATTTACAACTCATATTGGTATAGGATATTAGTTACAATTAATGAACCAATTCTAGAACCTTACTGTTAACTGAAATCCATGCTTTATTCAGATTTCCTTAGTGCTTTTTTTTAAAACAGTTTTGACTACGTTTATTTATTTTTTTGTTATTATCTGGCTGTGAGGCATGTGGGGTATTAGTTCCCCAACCAGGGATTGAACCCTCACTCCCTGCAGTGGAACTGCCAACATCTTCACCGCTGGACCACCAGAGAAGTCCCACAGGTTTCCCTAGTTTTTACACAGTGGTTTTCATCTGTGGGATCCTGGGATCCCATCCAGGATACCACATTACATTTCATGTAATGTTGTCATGTCTCCTTAAGCTCCTCTAGGCTGTGCTGATTTCTCACACTTCCGTTGTTTCTGACAATGTTGGTGGTTTTAAGAGGAACTGGTCAGGTATTTTGTAGGCTGCCCCTCTGTTGGAATCAGAGGTTTTCCTCATGAGCTTATGGATTTATGGGTTTGGAGAATTCTGGGGTGATGTACCCTGAGAGCTGCTAGGAAGAGGGCTTCATTCTTGTGATGTCAGATCATGACCAAAGTACTTCCAAATGACGGATTCTGTGTCAATAAATGAATTTATTTTCTATGTTTTATACCTTACATATTTTCTTCTAATAGCGTTGCATGCAACGAAAATGCTAGCAGGGTTAGGTGATTTAGTGTTTATCTACAGGACACTGGCTGAAGGACAGGTTCAAAAGCAGAGCTCACCCTCCCTTCACGACTAAGACTAAGCAGCATCAAGGTACCTATCAGTACCTGCGGGGCATCTTGGCATTTTAGCCATTTTTTCCCCAGTCAGTCAGTCCTCCAACATATGTGGGAAGACGTAGACATCACAGAGTTGGTTTAGGTATTAGGAAGTAAAAAGAAATGAGATGTTATTCAGATTAAAAAAATAAAATCCCCAAATAAGTTATTCAGAGGTATTTCTTCAAGTTCAAGAGGTCCCCTTTGAAAAAGAGAGTGAATCTTTATCTTTGAGAATCTGTCTCAACATGTATGTGTGTTTATATCTATATAGATACAAATATCTTGATCATGGTGTATATTGTATACAAATATGTATATATGCATATTGAGAAACGTCATTTCAATAGCCTGATTTTCCTACTGACAATATACCTGAAAAAATTTCCATGTCTTCAAGTATTTTCTTCTGACTTAGCATTGAATAGCCCTCTAGTACACTTTCACTTTGATATTCTACATGTATTTATGCAGCCAGCTTTGCTGGATTCCGAATGCGAGACCCTATCTGGGTAGTTCTCTCTCCGCCTTGTCCTCTTGCCAAGTCTTGGTGACTTCACCCTGTCCAGAGGCAGGAAGAGCTCGAGTTGGCATGGTGCAGCCCCTCCCACCTGGGACGGTTTGAATGACCGTAATGGGCCCCCTGCCCAGAGTCCCCTAGCCACCTTCAGTGAAACTTGAGGGCCTGGTCTCCACACAAAACCCCGCTCTGTCGTCACACCGAAGGCAGGTTCAGGAGCTTCCCTAAACCACACTGAGGTTTCGTAACTCAGGACTAGAAGGGACTCCTGGAACTCACCAAACGCTGCGCTATTCCCGGTTGCTGTGAATGACAGGGCAGGATGCAGCCTAACAGCCGCCAAGGAGGCAGGTGCACAGGGTAAGGCCCAGCAAGTTCATACCCTGGGGCTTCCGGTGCCTTCTCCCGGTGAAGTCAGCATGCCAGCTATTGTGCCAACATCAGTGAGTGACAGTATGCTCAGAGTACTGCCAGCCAGGGAAGCACACCTGAGCTTCAGTGTTTGGAGTTCTCACTGCAGCTTCATCACGTGGACATAATTGATTGGTCCTGTGGACGTAGGTGATGGATTTGTTGTCCTGATGTTGATCTCAGTCCCCAAGTCCACTCATAGCCCATGACCCCTGGTCTCCCCATCCCCACCCATCACCTGAGTGATCTTCCTGGTGTGGCCAGTACCCACCCTAAGGTGTGGTGTGACCTGCCCTTACCCAAAGCAAAGACATCCCTGTTATATGCAATGTCCATTACCTCTCAGAAGCTGAGGGCAAAGGCTGCACCTTTCTTTGGTCAAGGCCGGATTTTCAGCCATATCCCTCACTGCGGAGCTGGCCAGGAATCCTTCCACTCCAGTGTCAGATCTAATTTCAAGACATGAAATAAGCGCTCTTCTGCCCCATCTATGCAGCTGGGTTTCCTGGAGTTTCAAGAAGAACTTGATTTTTCCAAAATCCTTTTAATCTTCTCCAGATGTGTTTTTGTGGGGGAGCTGTAGGGGAAGAAGATGGGGTTCTTTGGCAGTGAAGGAGGAGGAGTGAGAAGGCTGTACTAAGTCATGTGGGGACCAGGGTGCACTTATTTTCAAGCCTCGTTTTCCTCTTGTAGATCTGGCATCTCTGGATTTTGTGTCTTCAGTAAAGGAGACCCCAGGAGCACTGATCAGTCCTTGAATTCTAGAACTATGGCCCACGTGAGTGTGTTTCTCTTTCCATCTTGAGCTGTGATGTCTGGGTCCTGTGCATACTTCTGTGAAATACTGTGAAGCCTCCTGCCCAAGTGAGTTCCACCAAAGACCTGCTCCCCTGCTCTTCTTGTTCCAGCAAATAATGATGCCATGTAGCCCTGTGCCTACCTCTGTGGCTAAAGTTTTTCACTGAACCCTTGAACTGGTTACTCAGTGTCTCCTCTGCTCACTTTTTTTAAAGAGTAATTGCAACAATGGAAGCAGAAACTACCTTGGGAGAAATATTTGAGTCAGGTCCATGATTTGAAAAGTTCTAGATGTTGGTCCCATATGACCACATGAGAGTCCTCTCTCACCTCCACTGATCTTCCCAGACTCATGCTTTACGAAGAATTGGAGTGTGATGAAGCCCTGGCTCAGAGATCATGTTCCTCTCAAGGGACCCAGGAGATGAATTTTGTTTGTTTGTTGTTTTTTTAATTTTGTTTATTTTTGGCTGCCCTGAGTCTTCATTGCTGCACCTTGCTTTCTCTTGTTGCGGTAACTGGAGGGCTACTCTCTAGTTGCCGTGCCCAGGCTTTTCATTGTGGAGGTTTCTCTTTTGGAACATGAGCTCTAGGGTAGGCATGCTCAGTAGTTGTAGCACATGGGCCTAGTTGCCCTGAGGCATGTGGGATCTTCCTGGACCAGGAATGGAACCTGTGTCTTCTGCATTGGCAGGAAGATTCTTAACCACTGGACCATCAGGGAAGTCCCTGAATTTTGTTTTAAACAGACCTGTCTCTGTGTTCCCAAATCGTTTGATACTTATTTCCTCTAAATCAGGAAAAAAGAAAAGGCAGGATTAGTGGATAATTAACAGGTAAGAAGGTCATTTCAGGTAAAAGTAATAGATGATCATATACTCCTGGAATCGGGCAACTTAAGACATTTGACTCAACCTAAATGTGTGACTGTAATAATTCAGTCTAATCTGTTCATATTGACAGCTTACAGTGAACAGTGTCAGATTGGTGATCTCTGAAGAAGATTTAGCTTCAGGATCAGGGACCAGGCTTGATCACTCAATAACTTTTGAGTAGTAGAGTTTTTTTGTTTGTTTGTTTGTTTGGTTTAAGTGTCCACAGTATTTGTTAATTGTTTATTTATTCAGAGACTATTTCTCACCCCAGATAGTCATAGTTTCATAGTTCAGGAGCACAGGAAAGTGACGAGCTTCCAAGGAACTCAACCCAAAGAGATTCTTTATATTCCAAATCACTTTGCACTCTGAAAGATGCCAGCCTTCCTCATCTCCTCAAAATCTTTCATGGAATCATAATTTCTGTAGAAGTCTGCATATGCCCTCTCTCTTTTTTCAGCCACAGCAAACTTATAGAAAGTTGCAAACCCCAGGGAGACCATGAATGCTCCAACAATAAGAAATCGCAGACGTTTGGCCAAGAGGCCACGCATCTGAGGTTTTGCCAAAGCAGTGGACATGGCAGTTTTTCTTCTCGACGGCTCAACTACGACGTGCTCTCAGGCTGATGGAGAAATGGACGGCCGCAGTAGTAGAGTTTTATTAAGAGACAGAGAAGCTTCTGACATAAACATCAGAAGAGGGATGGAGGGTGCCCCCCTTGTTAGATTTTAGCAAGCTGTTTTTGTTTGTTAGAAAGCTATTAATCAGATAAGAGAGACACCTCAAGGCTAAGGGAGTTTAACCAGCCCCCTCTCCCACAATATGCATTTTTGAGATAGGATAGAACAGCTGTGTCATCCCCCAGCCATAAAACAGTTGATACAAATACTGGTTTGTTGAGCTGTTATCAGCCCAAGATTTGAGAAAAGGAAAAAAGTTAGTCTTAGGTGGAACCATTTTGAAGAAAGGCAAATTCCAAAGCAAATACATAATTTCATTAACAAGCTTAAGAAAAGCATTCCCATAAGAGAAGCACATTGGTTAGCTCAAGGTTTGAGAAAAGTTGAGTTCACGTGGAACCAGGTGTTGTCATAGCAACACAGAATTTTAAGAGAAACCTCCTTTTAATTTTGTATAGACAAGGAAAAAAATCTGACACTTGTAGTTTGTTTCTTCCTGCCGCTTCAGGGAGAGATTAAACAGTTACAGCCTGTTTCCTCGTTTGGAGACCCTTGGCCTTCCTGCCTGTTACCCTCTCAATATGATGGAGTAAAAAACAAAACCCAAAACTGCTTTTGTCATTACAAAGGCCAACCGCGTAAAAGATAACCTGTCAAAATGATGAGCCTGAAGCATGAAAACATTCAAACCTGCAAGCCTGATGTTCAAAGATAAAAGATTTTATATTCAGGAAGCAAACCCCTAGCTTTTTTTTTTTTTTCCTTTCTCCTTAAATAGAACAGAAATGCTGTAGGAATGCACACTTGCTGGGAATTTATGAGACAGGCATGTAGCAGGCTCAGTACTTGTGAACAAGAGAAACCTGGGCTTGTTTTAGCCATTTCCTGGTAGAATGGCATGGTTAGAGTTCCCCAGGGTGTTGATTGTCTTCCTTGCAGCAGGAGGGGCTAACCGTGAGTCACAGTGGTGACCTCCCTGGCCCCGACCCAGGTCCCCGGCCTTTAATCTGCTCACTGTGTCCACCCCTGCACAGAGTAGGGGCCTTCCTCCCCCTCCTTCATCTTGAAGTTATGTCCTTCTGCTCCATCAGGGACGCGAGGGTTTGGTGACCTTCTCGGATGTGGCCATCGACTTCTCTCAGGAGGAGTGGGCATGTCTGGACTCCAGGCAGAGGGACTTGTACTGGGATGTGATGCTGGAGAACTACAGTAACCTGGTCTCACTTGGTAAGTTCCCTGCCTCGGACAACCAGGACTTTGTGCCCACACCATCAGCTCCCTCCATGGTGAGCTTTGGGACCACCTTTCAAGAGCCTCATTGAATTTCTTTCTTCCTGCTCCCAAGGGACACTTTGAGCTTTGTCCAGTCGGAAATGGGCATCAATACACCTCTACCTCCTCACCCATCAGCAGTCTTCCTACCACTTTCTGGCCCTCATGTAATTGTTTCTCTTCCTTAATGACCAAAGGGTTGATTAGGGTTATTTAACTACGAAAATAAATGTATTTATTCATTTCAAGACCATCTTTGGAGAAACCAAGCTTCATGCTATGAGCCCACGTTTACACCCAGATTGCTGCTGGTGGTACTGTGGGGACCCACCTTTAGGAAAGATGGCCTGACACATGACATGAGTTTCTCTAGCATACCAGCCTCTGTGTAGATGCAAACTGAACAAACAGAATCCGTGTAAAACCACACTGAGTAGATTCCACTCCCTACACACTGGACCTGAAGTAAGGTTGAAAGTTACAATCTGTGAATTCTGAGTTAAACACCAGATGATATCATCTTGTTTATAAGGAAATTTCTTATTTTTCTGTTAGTGAAATAACAGCCATAATATGCATGGCTCATATTGTGCTTACTGTGTACCAGGAAGCATCCTGGGCATGGTGTGTATGTGTGTTAATAGGTTCCATCCCATTCTCACTAGTTTATTGATAGGAGCAGTTATTATATTACTATAGATCAGTATGCTGGGGCACAGGGTGACTTGGTCAGTCAGGGAGGCAGAAGCAAAAATAGAACCTAAGGTTTCTGGCCCCTAAATCCATACATTCAACCACCATGTTCTACTTGCCTCTATAAGCTTAAAACAAGACCCTTTATCTACCCATCTGGTTTCCTCTTTGTCCTCCAATCCTTTCTGTTTCCTGAAGTCTTTTATCATTTTGACATTTAGATTGTGACACATTTGACTGAAACGCAATCAAAAAAATCTTGAGCCAACAAGTTTTTTCCCAAGTTCTGCCTCTTGTGAAGTTTCTCTTCTTTTGAAAGCAAGACATCTCATTTCTGTGCCAGACACAATGCTCTTATGGAAGCAAGCGAGAGAGGTTTGATGGTTTAGGGGGAAAGATACCAAAACAGTGCAGAGCAGACCTCGGGCAGGGAGTAGCTGCCCCCTGAGGTGTTTGGAGGGGTCTCCACAAAGGTCTCAGGCCCAGGGCCTCTGAGGAAGAAGTTACCACCTTGAACTTGATCTTCAGCGTTTCCCTCCCAGTTGATTTTCCTTCTCATGTTGCACCCCTGTTGAGACACAAGGGCATAGGAGACAGGACCCTGTGCCATTGGTAGTTTCTGGAATGTGGTTATTTTCCTAGCTTCACGTGCTTTCTCCATTTTCTTTATATATATATAATATGTATATATAATTTTTTTTTTTTTGGTGATACTGCCTCTTGGGTGCTCTGTTCTCCCACCATGGAGCAACATCTGCTCGTCTCTTTTTGTGTCATTAGCAGTTGCTGACACACAGTACCAAGATGCAGTATTTCATTGGGGTTCAAAATGATGGTATTCTATCATTGCCTCTTCATTTGTTCACTGTAATAATTCTTTAAAGAGAAACCTTGATCCACCTGCTTATTGGTGGTGTACTGGAACTGCCCACGTTGAAAGGTAAATCTTTGTTCTTTTAAGGAAAAAAAAGTATTAGCCTTTAATAACAAAGGGTTGGTGTCCTAGCCTGCTCTAAGTTGGCCATTTAACATTTTTCTAGTGTCTTTATAAACTCATGAATTTAACTGTTTGATGTTTTGTAGTCCCTTGAGTTAGCATCTTCATCGATGCTCAGATTATTCTAAGTGTTGCCTCGTAAGTGTTTCACAGTTTTATTATTAAATTTAGTTCTACACATCATCTTTTGAATGTTGAATCTTTGTATCAGGAATTACTTTTAATGATAGTACGTGTGTGTGTATATATGTGTATATATGTATATATATGTATACAACCATCCGACTATATCTTTTTGCTTTTTACAGTCGTAGTATATTTGATTTTCTTGGTTTTCCAGGCTTGTCCTGACGTCTACAAATTGTGATCTTTTTCATCTTCATTTTTGAGATTTGTCCTTCCAGGTATTTTTGTTTGGGGTTTTTTTTTGTTTGTTTTTGTTTTTGCTTAATTTTTATAGCTGATAGGAAATAGTAGAGCTATTCATAATAGTCAGTGC
>SJYF01000403.1:694237-712311 GCA_006410515.1 Procapra przewalskii
GGGGCAGGAGGAGAAGGGGACGACCGAGGATGAGATGGCTGGATGGCATCACGGACTCGATGGACGTGAGTCTGAGTGAACTCCGGGAGATGGTGATGGACAGGGAGGCCTGGGATGCTGCGATTCATGGGGTCGCGAAGAGTCAGACACGACTGAGCAACTTAACTGAACATTAAATATGTTGTGTATTTACCCTAGTTCCTCAATGATAAAATACTCTCACGAGTCTTCTCCAGCACCACAACTTGAAAGCATCAATTCTTCAGTGCCCTGCCTTCTTTATGGTCCAAATCTCAAACGACTTGGAAAGACCATAGTTTAAACTAGATGGACTTTTGTTAACAATTGATGTCTTTGCTTTTTAATGCACTAAGTTTGTCATAGCTTTCCTTTCAAGAGGCAAGCATCTTTTGATTTCATGGCTGCAGTCACCTTTCACAGTGATTTTAAAGCCCAGGAAGAGAAAATCTGTCACTGTTTCCACTTTTTTCCTCTATTTCCTATGAAGTGATAGGACTGGATGTCATCATCATAGTTTTTTTAACGACGAGTTTTAAGCCAGCTTTTTCACTCACCTCATTCACCCTCATCAAGAGGCTCTTTAGTTCCTCTTCACTTTCTGCCAGTAGTGTGAAATCATCTGCATATCTGAGGTTGTTGCAGTTTATCCAGGCAATAGTGACTCTAACATTTAAGAAGCTTTTTCTAAAAGCTGAGCCTAGGTGAAACAAAGGCAGCTATTCAGAAGCCACTAGCTACTTCCTACTTGGTAAGTGCTGAGGAGCTGGGGCGGGTTAGGGGAGAGGCGGTGGTGTGACAGGCTGCCATCTGCCATTGTTGTTCAGACTTTAGTTCCTGAATAGACTGATTCATAGAGGGTGTGATTTAGTGATCAGTGAGCTCTCTCATCCATTCAGAAGTTGGGGTTTGATGGGCGTCTGTCTCTGTTTGTTGTTCACTCACTCACTCTTGTCCAACTTTTTGAGACCCATGCACTATACCATGCCACGCTTCCATTAATTCACCGTCTGGAGGTTGCTCAAAGTCATGTCCATTGAGATGGCGATCCCATCTAAACCTCTGGTCCTCTGTCATCTCCTTGGAATTAGGATGTGAACAATCAAGGAAGAAAGATTGTCCCCAGAGAGCGACATGCATAAGAAAGAAGTGATTTCAATAAGTCCAGATGCTTCCATCTTTTCATACATAGAAGATCACGAAATATCTTCATGTAAAAGATGTTTTCCCCTTACATTAATTGTCACTTTTAATATTCAGATTACCTGTCCCTTGCTGCAAACTTGTATATAGTGTGGTTCCTGCCTTGCTTCCTCAGCTGTCTTGGGGTCACCTGACATGGTGTCTCCTGGGCTCAAGTCCTAACATTTCCACAAAATGAAACCTAACTCTCAACGTTCAGGCCACGTGCATTTTTTTTTTAAGCCTATAGTTATGCCCCTTATTACTTAACACAGATCATTATTTCCTTTGTTGGTCATCAGATATGCATTTAAGGCATCTTTTTCGCAGATATTTCTCCATTGCCATACACAGTTTTGGACTTTCAAGGTGGCAGTAGGACTAAAAAGTCTAAGTGCCAATGCAGGAGGCATAAGAGACCTGGGCTTGATCCCTGGGTCAGGAAGATCCCCTGGCGGAGGAAATGGCACTCCAGTCCAAAATTCTTGCCTGCACGATCCCATGGAGAGAGGAGCTGGTGGGCTAGAATCCAAAGGGTCGCAAAGACTCAGATATGACTGAGCGTCTAGGCACACACATTTTTAACCTGAGGTTCATTGCTGTCCCTGCTTTATTTCCAAAGAAAGCTGTGATGGTCAAGATGAAAAGATCAAAATTTTACGTGATCTCCTGCTCCTTCTGCCTCTGTAACTCAGCTTGCTCCTTGCAAATTCTATATCATGTAGGTCTCAAAAAGTGGGGAATCACAATACTAGGAACTGGAGCTTATCTCACTCACTCTTGTCCTGCTCTTTGGAATCGCCCTAGCCCCTGCAAACCTGGTAACTGGCTTAATCATGCCTGTTCATGTGTGAAAGCTCTGTAACCCCTTTGTTCGGGGCTCAGAGCTTGGAGTGTTCACTCCTCTGGGCACACCAGTGTAATGAGCCTGAGTTCTCCAACTCTCTGAGTGCGGTGCTTGGCTTCTCAAGTGCTGGTTTCTGCAACATTTCTGGAGACCCCAGCAAGATTCCAATCTCACCGGCCCCTCGAGCCGCCGGACTGGTGGCTCAGCCAGGTCAGAGCAGAGGACCCCGAGACAATCAAGGAGGCATGACGCCTGATGGTATTCTGGGTGCTCTTTCAGAACAGTGTTCTAACTCTCTGGATGGCTGAGCCCTGACTGTACTCATTGGAGGGACAGACCAGCTCACCAGGAATGGCCACAGGACCAGGTAAAGCCCAGGGGCCAGCCCCCAGTCAGGAGGTCTTAATCCAGTGGGTAGAAGAGGGGAGTGATCACCGCCTTGGAGCTCCCAGGAAGGGAGCATCAGATAGGGAGACGTGGGGACTCAGCAAAAGGGAGGTATTGTGATAAACTCTGAGTGACTGTGTATGCATGATTACTGATTGAAGGAAGTGAAAGTGAGACTCCATGGACTACGGAGCCTGAGAGGGCCCAAAACCTGTGGTTCCGTGATGACCTCATAAGGCTGAAAGGTGGTGCCAGCCTCTGGGGGACTTGATCTCTCTTGAGAGGCTGGTTTGGGTCGGGGGTTTATACTGACCTGCCAGTATTAATAGGCACCTTAAATCTCCCACCGGAGAGTGGCCAGCCAGATGAAAAATCAATGTGAATGCGTGTATGGCCTGATTCCCTCTCGAGCTTCAGGCTTGATTGTGAGGCTTCACGGCCTTCATGGCTACGGAATGGGCCCTAGCTTGCAGTTCCATGGCGACCTTATATGGCTCAAGGAGGTGTCTGCCTCTGGGGACCCAGTCCCTCCCTGCAAGACAGATCTGCATCAGGGATTTATACTGATCTGCCAATGCTAAGAGGCACCTAAGATCTCCCTGTGGATGCGGCCAAGCAGACACCTAAATGGTATCCTCTTTTGAGGGGGCACCCACCCTTGTTTGTCTTTTTGTCACTGACTCATGGCAGGATACCCAGGGAGGGAGAAATTATTGGTTACTGGTTATTCTTCTTTCTACTAACTCCTTGAGCAGACCTCTAAGAGATTAGATTTTCCTCAAAACCCTACCAGGTAGATTACATTTGTCAACATGGGTGGAAGTTCCTCTAAGCCAACAGTTTTAGATTGCATAATAAAGAACTTTAAGAAGGGATTTGGAGGAGATTTTCGAGTCAAGATGACCCTTAGGAAGCTTTGTAAGTTATGTGAGCTCCATTGGTTATCCTTTGAGGTTGGATGGCCGCCAGAGGGCATGCAACCTGCTCGCAAGCAGTGCTCCAGGTGGTCATGGCACTCCAGAACGTGCAGATCAGTTTCCATACATAGACTTCTGGCTTCTAATAGCACAGACCCTGCCCCCATGGGCAGGATTGTACAAATGACAGGGACAAAGCAGGGTATTTGTCGCCAACCACTCAGGAAAAAGAAAGAAGGAAAAAAAATCTATATTCCAGGGAGGTCCAGTAGAAGACCCACTGATGCCCCTGCCATATGTTCCCCTGACTCCACAAGCCCCAGCATAGGCAGGGCCAGACCCATTGCCAGACAGTCCACCTCCCTCCGTGTTCCCCGCACCAGCTCATGAGCAAGACTCCAGCCCCAAGGAAGCAGGGATGTGGCTCCACTTGGCCAAACAGTCTAACCAGCTGTCCACAGCTTGTCAGATGCCACTGAGAGAACCTCAATGTCCTCAACAAATGAACGAGGATGGCATAGACCAGCCTGGTCGCTCCATCTTCTATCACCAGCCCTTCAGCACTATTGATTTCCTAGACTGGAAACAGCATAACCCAGTATACTCTGATAGACCACAGGCTATGACTGACCTCCGAGAGTCCATTTTCCACACCCATCAGCCTACAGGGGGCGACTCTCGCCACCTCCTTATGTCTTCCTTCACCACTGAGGAAAGGTGACGCATCTCGACAGAAGCCCAAAAATGGCTGGAGGATGAGCCTCCACAGAGGTCTTTGATGTAGAAGGATGGGCACAAGAAGCAATGCCAGAGACGAGACCTAACTGGGACTTTAATACCGCAGAAGGCAAGAGACCTGGGTTGCTACCGTAATGCTCTTCTGCATGGACCTCGAGCGGGAATCAAAAAGCCTACCAATATGTCCAAAATTACAATGACAATACTGAAAGTAGATGAGACTCCCACTGATTTATATGAAAGACTGAAGTGTTCTGGACATACACCCCATTTGACCCTGAGACCCCTGAGAATCAACAGATGATTAACGCTGCCTTTGTGGCTCAGTCCTGTGCAGACATCCAACGAATGCTCCAAAAGCTGGAAGGCTTGGCTGGGATGAATGCCACACACCTTCTGGAGGTAGCAAATAAAGTCTTTGTGAACTGAGACCGTGAGGTCCAACAAGAAGCAGATAAAAGAATGAAACAGAAAGCAGCCCTGCTAGCAGCGGCACTGAGGGGCTCAGATCCAGTGAAACAGACTGTTCCCGCATGGAAAGGGGAAACTCAGAAGAGGCCACCTCTAAGCCATGACCAGTGCGGCCATTGCAAAGAGACCGGGCATTGGAAGAATGAGTGTCCCCACTGCAGAGGAACATCTAAAGGGTCAAAGAAGTTCAGTTGACCCAACAAAGAAATGTGCCTGAGCTGGCCCTCCAAAACATTATGGGCCTGACTGGAACAGAATCAGAGTAGGGAATACCCAGCTCCCTGATCTTAGTCCCCCAGGAACCCACGGTCTCAATGAAAGTAGGAGGCCAATCAATGACTTTTATGGTGGATACCAGAGCTGAACACTGTGGTAATCACACCTATGGCTCCCCTCACAGGATGAACAGCAACTATTGTTGGGGCCACTGGGGACATGACAGCCCACTCATTTTCCAAGGCCAGTTCGTGTCAGCTAGGGGGCCATCTGGGGACTCCTGAATTTCTCTCCTTACCGGAATGCCTCATTCCCCTGCTAGGTAGAGACCTACTGACAAAGCTGGGGGAACACATCACCATCGCCCTCTCACCGCGGGGAGACAGTCGTCTCTTATGATGACCATGCCCATGCCCAGGGAAGATCAAAGGCAGCTCTATTCCTCAGGGAAGGAACAAATAAATCCCCGCTGAGACTGCCAAAAGAATTCCCTGATGTCTGGGCAGAGAAGGGGCTCCCAGGTTTCGTCAAAAACCATGCGCCCATTATAGTGGACCCGAGGGCTGAAGCCACACCTGTTAAACGGAAACAATATCCAGTACCACGGGAGGCACGCCTGGGAATTCAGGACAACGTCCAGCGCCTGTAAGATGCCAAGATCTAAATCAAATGTCAATCTCCGTGGATCACCCCACTCTTACCAGTCAAAAAGTCTGGAGGTAATGACTACCACCCCATCCAGGAACTCCGTGCGGTCAACAGTGCAGTGATCATCATCCATCCAGTGTACCCAAATCCTTACAGTCTCATGAGTCTCTTACCCGCTCAGGGAAGCTGGTTCACCTGCGTCGACCTCAAGGATGCATTCTTCTGCCTCCAGCTGTCACCAGCCAGTCAGCCTTTGTTTGCCTTTGAATGGGATGAACCACACACCTGGAGAAAGATACAGCTGACTTGGATCAGACTGCCACAAAGCGTCAAAAACTCACCTACCCTGTTTGATGAACCCTTGGCTACGGACCTTGCTGCCTTTCCTGGAGAAACTTTCAACCGCACCCCACTCCAGCACATGGACAACCTGTTGCTAGCCAGTCCCACCCAGGGGACTGTTGGAGGCACCAAAGCCCTGCTGGCTCTACTCCCCATGACAGGGCACAAGGTGCCATGGAAAAAGGCTCAGATCTGCAGACAGGAGGTCAAATACCTCGGTTTGTCATCTCAAAAGGGCATCGGGCACTCGGACATGAGAGGAAACAAGCCATCTGTTCAATACCTCTGCTGAAAACCAAGAAAGAAGCCCATGAGTTGGCACTGCTAGATTCTGAGGGATCTGGAGACCAGATTTCTCTGAAATAACAAAGCCTTTGTTTAAAGCCACAGCAGGGTCTGGTAAGGACCTCCTGGGGTGGAAACCTGTACAAGGAAAGACCTTCAAGGAGATTAAGAGACTCTTGAGCAGCGCTCCAGCATTAGGGCTGCCAGATGAGACATGGGACTTTACCCTCTTTGTACAACAAAAAAATCACACTGCACTGGGGGTTTCACACAAACAGTTGGGCCATGGCAGCGCCCAGTCGCATACTTATCCAAACACTGGATTCAGTGGTCTTGGGATGGCCGCCAATGCCTCTGGGCATTCGCTGCCACTGTGATTCTGGCCAGAGAAGCGGATAAGCTTGCACTAGGACAAAATGTAAATGTAAAGGTTCCCTATGCTGTTAGTGCCCTGATGAACAGGGCACACAAGTGGCTGACCAACTCCAAGATGATTCACTATCAAGGACTGCTTTGCAAAAACCCATGGGTCCAACTCGAGACTATGCGGACACTGAACCCCGCCACTTTTTACCTACAGAAGCAGGAACCCCGATCATAACTGTGAGGCGCTCATAGATGAGATTTACTCGAGCAGGTTGTACCTGATGGACATTCCCTTCTAGAACCCAGAACTGGAACTGTTCACTGACAGAAGCAGTTTCATCAAAGATGGGCAGCACAAAGCAGGCTCTGCCATAACAATAACTGACAAGATAGTGAAGGCTGAGGCCTTGCCACATTGGCGGGGGGGGAGGGGGGGGTCAGCACAGAGGGCTGAGCTGTGTGCACTCGCCCAGGCACTAAGTCACGCCGAAGGGAAAGAAGTCAACATCTATACTGAGGCAAGGTATGCCTTGGCTACTTGACATGTACATGGAGCCATTTGTAAAGAAAGGGGCCTATTGACAGCAGGAGGAAAGGCGATTAAAGAAACCCTTCGGCTGTTAGAAGCACTCTGGAAGCCTTCCTCTAAGTGGCAGTTATCCATAGCAAAGGCCATCAGCAAGGAACTGATCCAATCAGCAAAGGGTGCTGGAAAAAAAACCAAGTCAGCCAGTTGGGACCGGTCCTCACACGGTTGTCCTGGCAACCCCTACTCCTGTTAAAGTTACAGGCATCATCCCTTGGATCCACCACATGAGAGTCAAGAAGGCAGTGGTTTCCTGTGATGAGAACAGCTGGAAGACAGTTCAGGACCCTGGAAATCCCGTCAAGGTCTGGTTCCAAAAACAAGAGCCCTGCCTCACCAAAGACGCTGAGCCCTGCTCTAGCCGCTCCAGAAGCTGACTAGTCCACGCATGGCAGCAGCTTGAGGATTCCTCAGCCGTGCTCCAGCCACACTCCGGCAGCTGGCAGGTCAATGCTCAGCAGAACCTTGAGGATCTAGCTATCGAGATATTGATGGGTTTTGGGGTCAACCCCGGCCTCTGTCCCTGATTGGTAGTGTGACTGTGCTCTCCACTGCAGGACTGGCTTCAGTCACAGCCCAGGACTGGGATTTGGGTCGGAAGCTGCAGTTAGCTGTTAACTCACTGTAGTGGGAAACTTCATTCTAATTAGATGTTTCTTATGATCGATTCTTCCTACTATCTAAATCACTCACAGTATAGCTGACCCTCCTTCACGATAGGCTCAGTTGCTATAGCCACGAAAATCCAAAGATGCAGAGAAAACCTTTTGCTAGTGCTCAGTTACCTGTTGTGTGCAGGCTGCTTTGGAGCCTTTTGCTGTCCCTTGCTGTAACAGATGGAGCCGTTCCTTATCCATCATGCACCTGTCAACATTACAGTCAACCCTTGGAAAATCGCTTACTCAATCATCAGCTAGAAGAATGTATAGACAGCCTATCCTAAAGACCGATCACTTACTGCCTTTCTGATCCTGTGATGTATATCCAGAGTCCTGGTGCTAAAAATGTTTCCCAGTTGTGTCCCCCACTGCTGCTACCTTTCCCCCACCAGAGGATCCAAACCCCAGGTGGCATCCCGACACCATGGCATTGCCATCATGCTCCGGGGCCTCTCTCTACCCCCAAATGCCACGTAGATGTTACAACACAGAACAGCTGTCTGTCTGCCAAATAAATGGAAAAACCTACTGGACAGGCACAATAATGCAGACAAGTGAAACCACAGACACACTTTGCCCTAAAAATCAGCCTCTGCCTGTCGGCAGTATGATGCAGGTTACAGAGTTCACGCCCCCTCAGGCCCTCATCTGTGCCAGTTCTCAACGCAACTCATCTCCTTCTAAATGACACCAACCCCCAGCTGGCCAGGGATTGCTGGCTTTGCTTGCCCTTAGGAGCTCCACGGTATTTAGCTACACCAGTACCATTAAATACTGCAACAGCCATGGGAACTCTTATAGATCCACCCTTACAAGGGCCAGTCTAAAGGGTAATCGAGTTAACTTTGAGTTAGCTTTGAGGCTCCAGAATGCTTTACAAATGATGAAGGAACTGGACCTGTAGGCAATTTAGCCAGGGACAAATGCAATCAAACTGTAAAAGGTGAGTGACCCCATCATCTTCCCAAAGACAGAATATGGTGCCGCCCCCATCAAGGCCTTTTCTTTGTGGGACAGATGCTTACTTATGTCTACCAATCAATGGATGGGTATCCGTACCTTAGCTTTCCTCACTCCCCAGATGAATATTGGCCCTAACAAGCAGACTGTCACTGTACTTCTGACGGAACATACGTGGTCAAAAAGAGCCTTCCAGTATATCCCCTACTTTGGTTCGGAAATTTTGGTTGGGGTAAGTATTGGAATATGAGGAATTCATTCATAAATTAACTTCTACCATACACTATCCAAGGACTTCACATGAAGGAGAAAACAGAACAGGCTCTATTTTGAAAGCAGGACTCCATCTTGGGCTGGACTGTGGACCTTGAGCTATATGCCCATTATCTATGGAAACAACATATCAACTGGAAAACCAGCCCCACCCCCCATCTCCTGAAGGAAGAGCCCTAGGGCTCTCTGTGGCCTAAAAGAATACCCTAATTATCTGTGTAACTGTATAGAATAATACATTCTATTATGCTTACTGGAATATGACCACAGGCCTATTGATAATTGTCCACTGTTAGCTACCTAGGCTTCGGAGAAGGCAGTGACACCCCACTCCAGTACTCTTGCCTGGAAAATCCCATGGATGGAGGAGCCTGGTGGGCTGCCATGTATGGGGTCGCACAGAGTCAGACACTACTGAAGTAACTTAGCAGCAGCAGCAGCTACCTAGGCTTAAGACATATGATCACAGGTGAATTTTGATTGCAGCTTTCCTTTTCCTTTGTTCAGACTAGTTTCAGAGAACCTTATACACTTAGGGTATGTAAGGCTTTCACAAAAACTGGTCGGGGTCCTTGGCTAAGACAAGACACTCCCTTAGGTCTGCCGATGTAATAAACTGCACTCCACTACCTGCCTTGTCCTTCTGAGTGAGTTTGTTTCCTAGTACGCATGGCTACAACACACAGACGACATTGAAAGAGTAGCCACATCTTCAGCGGCCTTACAGGACCTACTAGAATCCTTGGCTGAGGTTGTTTTAAAGAACAGGAGAGGACTATACCTCCTGACAGCTGAAAAGACAGGCCTCTGCCTCTTCTTGAATGAAGAATGCTGCTTTTATGTACAACAATTAGGAATAGCCAGAGACACGGCCCAACAGCGAAGGGAAAGCGAAGGGAATGAATCATGAAAAGGAGAGAGGAACTAACAACTTCCTGGAGTAACTAGAACAATATCTGGAGCTGGGCATCAAGGCTTCTCCGTTTGACTGGCCCTCTCTTCATGTTCTTTCAGGCGCTTTTGTTTGTCCTTCATATTCTCAAAGATATTACCCAGTTCATAACCTCTTGAATTGAATCCACAAAGTTACAAATGTTAATAGCTCAACATAGTCTCCTAACTGACCTGGAGCTCTGAAGGAATGTCCTACCAAACATGAGATGATGCTTAATACAATTGTCACACGAGTGTATGTTCCCCAGTTCTTTGTCTCATTACAACAAAGATTTGGAGCAATGGCATCAGAGCCCTCGGCAAGTCACAGCTCTCGGCTCTTGGACAAACCGTGTTATAGCTTTTAGGCAAATCAGTGTTACAGCTCTATTTTATTTAGAAGATAGCAAAAGAATCCATCCTCGAAGCGTGAGGGCATGCCAACCCAAAGATTTGAAGGGAAGAGAGTGGATGAGAACGTGGGAAAGGGGGGGAGAGAGAGAAAGAGCGCACGCACGTGGGAGAGGAAGAGAGAGAGAGAGCGAGGCTTTAGCTCCTTCTTTTATATGTTTTTCCTCCACCTGGGCCTGCCCTATGCAAATTGGGCTTAGCCAGGAGTGCTGTTTGTTCTACCTGAAGTCTTCACTCTGGTCCTCGGACCTTCTTTTGTTCTATTCTCAGGGGCTTTTCCCTTCCTTGTCTTTTAGCCACAGCCATTTCGGACTCCTTTTCCCTATTCTACCTACCTAACACAGTGAATGATAGAAGCACCAAGAGGGGGCAATGAAGAACAATGTCAAATCTTCACATAACTTCCCGCTTCTTCTGTCTCTGTAATGCAGCTTGCCCTTTGCAAAATCGTGATCATGTAGGTCTCAAAAAGTGGGGACCCACAATACTAGGAACTGGAATTTATCTCACTCACCCTTGTCCTGCTCTTTGCAATTGCCCTGCTGCTGCTGCTGCTGCTAAGTCGCTTCAGTTGTGTCCGACTCTGTGCGACCCCATAGACGGCAGCCCACCAGGCTCTGCCGTCCATGGGATTCTCCAGGCAAGAACACTGGAGTGGGTTGCCATTTCCTTCTCCAATGCATGAAAGTGAAAAGTGAAAGTGATGTTGCTCAGTCGTGTCTGACTCTTAGAGACCCCATGGACTGCAGCCCACCAGGCTCCTCTGTCCATGGGATTTTCCAGGCAAGAGTACTGGAGTGGGGTGCCATTGCCTTCTCCGTTGCAATTGCCCTAGCCCCTGAAAACTCTCTTAATCATGCCTGTCCATGTATAAAAACTCTATAACTCCTTTGTTTGGGGCTCAGAGCTTGGAGTGTTAAGTTCTCTGGGCCCGCCAGCATAATAAACATGAGTTCTCCAACTCTCTGAGTGTGGCGCCTTTTCTCTGCAACAATGAAGTTGGAGGTCCCTTGCTTGCAGACAGGTGGTCACAGTACAAATCATTTTGTGAAAACCTGGTCCCCAGGCTGTAGAGAGTAGTGAAAAAAAACCTAAGTACTCAGGGTATCCTGTGGCTTCCAAAGTGGCACTAGTGGTAAAGAACCACTTGGCAATGCAGGAGATACCAAGAGATGTGAGCTCAATTCCTGGGTCAGGAAGATCCCCTGGAGGAGGGCATGGCCACCCATTCCAGTATTCTTCCCTGGAGAGTCCCCATTGGCAGAGGAGCCGGGCGGGCTACAGTCCAAGGGGAAGTAGAGAGTCGGATTTAGCATGCTAAAGGCAAGGTATCTTTGGGAAGGATTCTGAGAGCAAACTTTTCAGAAACCCAAGGCCCCCAGGTGATTCCCACCAAGCACGCAATCCCCACCACCCCTCCCTCAAGGGCACAGGCCGAGGCAGTGGAGGGCCACATCCATCCAAAAAAGAGCCCCTCCCCAGGCAATCAGCCCAACATCCGTTGTTTCTAGAAGTTCCCGTCCTAACCCTCAGCGGTCAGTGCCGGAGACGTCTCAGGAGTGCGGAGTGTGAGGCTGCTGCTCAGGGCTCCTAAATGCGGGTCTTCACTCGCCATGTTTCAAAAACCCTCATAATGTGTGTCAGCTAGCCCAGTAGTCGGGTCCATAGTCTCCTGTGAATTGTACTGTGACCTGTTCTCTGTAGGACTTCCCTGGTGGCTCAGACGGTAAAGTGTCTGTCTACAATGCGGGAGACCCAGGTTCGATCCCTGGGTTGGGAAGATCCCCTGGAGAAGGAAATGGCAACCCACTCCAGGACTATTGCCTGGAAAATCCTATGGGCAGAGGAGCCTGGTAGGCTACCGTCCATGGGGTCGCAAAGAGTCGGACTCGACTGAGCGACCTCACTTCACTGTCCTCTGTAATGCAAAAATAAGGTGATGGACAGAGCTCTCAGGGGTGGTCTGCAAAGAGAATGCACCAAAGGTAAGCACCAAACACAAAATGTGATTAGCATATCAGATTAGTCTTGATTGCCGCCTACAGATCAGGAACAGAGGAAGCCAAAAAAAAAGGCTCAGAAAAAGGCAGGAGAAACAAGAACGTTTTTCCTTCACTTCCACTTCATCAGTTGCAGGTGGAAGCTGTGTGGATGCCTTTGAAGGTATTTTCTCAACCTGTGGATGTGAGTTTTTGACATAACATCCTCAGAGAAGACTCAGAGCAGCAGGAAGAAGAGGAGGGAATGGCAGCTTCTCAGATAAATGTCCTGTCCCGGGTCTGGGGCTGTGTATGTTTGCCTGTCTGTTTTTCCTCCTGAAATACTTGGACTGAGAAACTGCAAACTTTAGTTCTCTGATTCTGAGTTTTCTTCCTGGGAGATTTGTTGTTATCTTATTTTTTTCCTTTTTTTCTTATAATAGTGAAGCGCAGCTCTTTAACCTCTCTGTTAAATCCCAGAGCCTGTTTTCCATTGTCTGTATCCCAGCTTTCTCTAGAGCATGATGAATTCTCAACATGAATTAGTAATGTTCAGTTGTTCACTATATGTCCATTGTGAGAGGTCTACACAGGTGTTGCAGGAAGGGGGACCCCTTCCAGGGCCCGAAACTGGGCACTTGTCTAACACTCGGAAATGAGTTGTCCGAGGAGACACATGTGCTGACAAAGCAAGAGATTTTATCGGGAAAGGGCCCCCGGGTGGAGAGCAGCAGGGTAAGAACTGCTCTGCTGTGTGGCTCACAGTGTCGGGTTTTATGGTGATGGGATTAGTTTCCCGGTGGTCTTTGACCAATCATTCTAATTCAGAGTCTTTCCTGGTGGCGCACGCCTCTCAGCCAAGATAGATGCTAGTGAGAGGGATTCTAGGAAGTGGACGGACACTAGGTGTCTCCTTTCAACCTTTCACGAACTCTTCCGGTTGGTGGTGGCTCATTAGTTCTGTATTCCTTATCAGGATCTCCTGTCAGAAAACAACGCATGCAAATGGTTACTGTGGTGCTTGGCCAGGGTGGCGGTTTCAATCAGTGTGCTTCCCCTAAAACGGGGAGGTACTGGTACCAGAGATCCCCACTGGGATGTGGTCTGGTGTTAGTATCATCATGAAGTAGGGGAAATGCCATGATGAGTTTACATGTGGATGCAGCTTTAACTCATTAGAACAGGAGCTACAGATTGTCCTTATAAATAGAGTGAACTCAGTGGTCCACAGTTCAGAAAAGTTGCAGAAATAGAAACGTCGCAGAGACTGCTCTATATGGATAAGTGAGACTACCTGCTTAAATGTAGTAGTAGGCTACAGATCAGGGAAGGCATATATGAAGTGAAGTTGCTTAGGACACAATTTTAAAATATGTATTTATTTGGCTGCACTGGGTCTTCATTGCGGCAGGTAGGATCTTCAGTCATCCTTATAATTTTCAGGTTCTTTGGTTGTGACATGTAAACTCTTAGCTACAGCATGTGGGATCTAGTTTGCTGACCAAGGAAAGAACCAGAGCTCCGTGCATTGGGAGCTCAGGGTCTTAGTCACTGGATCATCACGAAGCCCCCAAACTAATATTTTTAAATTATAGGTTCAGATCATGTTTTCCATAATAGTCCCAAAATACCCATGCAGTGATAATGCATTCTTTCTTGGACTTCTTACTCCATGACTCATGTTCACTGGTTTAGGTGTTTCTGTGAGATTCCCATGCTATGAATTTGGTTTTCTCCATTTGACTTAAACAAGTATCTTGGAAAGAAAAATGCGGGATGTGCCTAAACTATCACAATTAACGGAGTAACTTCATGTCTTCTTACATTCTTTCTGCTTTGGAAAATGAACACACGTGTGTTTAGCAGAGATGCTGAGTTTGGGGAGTGGTGGTTTTCATCCCAAGCCCAGGTCTGATCTTTTCCAGTATACTCCATGCTCACATCACACAGTCTCATCACAGTTTTGTATTTTCCAAAATGTTTACAAGAATCTTATTAGTCCTAATCTATGCTCAACTGTATTAAAATTTAAAATACAGCTCATTGCTGTATTTTAAGAATATCATCCTCAAATATTATGTAAATTTTTAATCCACTCAAAATTACCTGAGTTTAGTGATGTGAAACTTTTTCTCTCTTCCTCTTAATGAGCATATAGCCCCATTTGAGTGTATGTCTGTACTCAGTGGAGATGAGTGTGAGTAGGCTCTGGGAGTTGGTGATGGACAGGGAGGCCCGGCATGCTGTGGGCCATGGGATCGCGAAGAGTCAGACACGACTGAGCGACTGAACTGAACTGGACTGTGTGTATGAAAATATTAACATGACTTGATCAATTTTTTCTTCTTCTTTTCTTTTTGCTTTGTTTTTTGAAGAACTTCTGGGGTAGGGAATGGCCATCCACCCCAGTATTCCGGCTTGGGAATTTCTTGGACAGAGGAAGCTGTCAAGTTAGAGCCCATGGGTCACAAAGAATGGGACATGACTGAGTGACTAAAACTTTTCTTGTATTTATTATTCTTTACAGTTACAGAAAGTTCTATCACCTTTTCTCAGAGCTGTCACTGTGACTCTATCTGTGTTTCATTAGTTAAAATCTAAAGTACATAAACTGAAGTAAAGTTTAAGCTCTGCCATTTAATGGCTGTTTGACAAAACATGTGCCAAAAGGTATAAGAGCAACATTACTGATTTTCAGTTATTTCTGTTGCACTTTCAAGACTTTAAAAACAATCAGAAAGATATAGAGCATATACTAAATAGTTAAGATGATTCTTTCTGTCAGGGTTGTGGTTACCCAAGGACTGAAGAGCCGATAAAACCGAGGAGGGTCTTGGAATGCAGGAATAGGAAAACCAGACCCTTATTGTCTTTCCCTTCTCCAAGTTGTGACTTAGCTGATTTCAGGTGCTCCTGAGCTGTATACCTGTCTTGCCTCCGACCCCATGGGGAGAAGGTATTTTCCTTACTTTTCCCCCCCAGGCATTATACATGCCTCATCCAACAGCAAATGCCCTGCAAGATCCCTATCCTACTCCTTGAACCTTTGGTATAAAAGTGGATTAAGGACCCCTGTTCAATGTCAGTTCTTCCTTGAGCTGGCTTGCTGTTCTAACAGCGTCTTCCATTCTAATAAACTTTAAATCCCTCTCATTTTGTCTCATGTCTGGAAATTCTTTTCCAACCCACACCCAGGCCATAACATTTTTGGTGGCTTGTGCGGGAACTGGGAGTCCCTTCCCTCAACCCCTCGCTTCTGCTTTCTCATAGGGACCCTCTGCCAACAGGCAACTGCTGTGCAAGCAACTGAGGAACTCTGGCCAGGGTTACCCTCTGGTGTGTTCACTGTGGCCCAGCAGCTGCCCCCTGAACGGATGAGGGTCTCTCTGTCCTTTTTCCAACTGAGGACTATGCCAACCAACATTGCGTGGGCACAGATGAGACACGTAAAAGCAATAAGGGCGCCCGCCTCAGAAAGACTCCCTGGTGAGGGTGGGGAGACACAGAAAGGATCAGGCCACGAGGGCATCCGCCCGCAGCAGGACAGCTTCCGTCCACCATGTCGGGCACGTGGTGGTTGGAGCGACACAGAGGCCGTTGTCCCCGGGCCTCCGCCTCCCGGGTATACTGTACGGCGAGTCCTCGGCCTTCTCCCGTCGCTCTCACTTCTTTCCCTTTGGGTCCGGACTGATTCGCAGGAGCCTGGGTGCTGCCTCTGAGCCGTCCCAGGAGCGCCGTCCACGTTTCGGGGATCACCAGACGCTGAGTCTCCTGCTTGCTCCCGGGACCCTGCCTTTCCCTGCCCGCGCCAGCTGGCGGCTTGGCTGCAGGCTCTCAGGGGCTCCCTCGCCGCTGGCCGCCACTGTTGCGCCGCGCCCACATCCTGTGCTGCTAGTCGCTCGCGGAGACCACTGGGGAGAAAGGGACGCCTTGCTGTCAGCTTGTGACTCTCAGTGCTCCCATTCTGTGGTGGGTGGGCTAAGAGTGGGTTCTGTTACATCCCAGGAGGCTCTCGCATACTCAACCCTTGGCCACATTCTCAGAAACTGGAAAATTTTGACCCTCCAAGAGGCCTGGCTCCAATGATAAACTGGGAGACCTCCCCAAAACCGGCTTCTGAACGGCACACTAAAGAAAAGACAGTGAAATTGCTCAGTCGTGTCTGACTCTTTGCGACCCCACGGAGTGTAGCCCACCAGGCTCCTCCGCCCATAGAATTTTCCAGGCAGGAGCACTGGAGTGGACTGCCTTTTCCTGCTCCAGGGGATCTTCCTGACCCAGGGGTCAAACCTGGGTCTCCTGCATTGCAGGCAGACGCTTTACCGTCTGAGCCACCAGAGAAGCACCTGAATGGCACTCTAGCTTTTGCCAAAAGAAGGGAAAGGACTCAGAATTTCCCTGGGTTCTATTGCCACCCTATCACTTGTCCCTCTCTGTCTCTCTCCGTCAGATTTTGTAGATGACCCCTACTTGACCTTTTATATCCACATGATCTCTAGGAAAGGACTCTGAGGTTACCTTTGGTCCAAGTTTTTCTTCTATATTAAAATGCCTGAAGGATCAAAAACTCTCCTAACATTCTAAAGAATCCCCTTCTAAGGAACCTTATCTCTCAGCTGGGGATAGAACCAAGCTTCCCCCACTCCTGAACATCTAAAGAATTCCCTTCTGACTACTCCTGTTTCTCAGGGGTGGGAAGAACCAAGCTTCCCCAAGTCCTGCAAACACCCTTAACCCTTCAGATTCTTCTCATGGGACAAAGACCTCACTTCCCACCAGAAGGACAGTCCAAGGTTTTTATCAGCTAAATGCCCCTGATATCAGAGTCCGTTTGAGCACTATTTGGTCTATATTTTAGCTATACAACTAAGACTACAGAATAGACAGAAGACTTTCTGACACAGGATGGCCCTGATATTCTTTAGACTCTGGAGAAAACTGGTTAAAATGAACATTTCTTTCCCTTGGAAACTGCAAAACCGTTTCTTTTTTTGCATATGCATTTAAAAACAACTAGCTTGTTGAAAGTCCTGCCTAGGGAAAAGCTTGAAGTTACCCCTTTCCGTGTCCTTGAAATACACTGCCCACTTTGCCTGAGACCTCACGGCCTTGGGCAAATGACAACTTCAAGCCAAACAAACAAACAAAAAAAAGGGGGTCAAAGAGATGTTTTAAATCTCAGGAAGAAAACTATGAGATTTCTGTCTGTTGTCTGGATTTATGTATGTCTCAGTGTGCATCCTTTTTTGT
Organism: Procapra przewalskii; assembly: GCA_006410515.1. Classification (NCBI taxonomy): domain Eukaryota; kingdom Metazoa; phylum Chordata; class Mammalia; order Artiodactyla; family Bovidae; genus Procapra; species Procapra przewalskii. The sequence continues at coordinate 711,706 of SJYF01000403.1, forward strand.
ATGTATATAATATTGCTGAAGTTGTAAATGAGTTCTAATTTAATTGGCCTAAAGAAAAGTTCAGTTCACTTTAGTCGCTCAGTATGTCTGACTCTTGTGACCCCATGAATCCCAGCACGCCTGACATCACTGTCCATCACCAACTCACGGAGTTTACTCAAACACATGTCCATCGAGTCGGTGATGCCATCCAGCCATCTCATCCTCTGTCGTTCCCTTCTCCTTCTGCCCCCAATCCCTCCCAGTATCAGAGTCTTTGCCAGTGAGTCAACTCTTCTCATGAGGTGGCCAGAGAATTGGAGTTTCAGATTTAGCATCAGTCCTTCCACTGAACACCCAGGACTGATCTCCTTGAGAATGGACTGGTTGGATCTCCTTGCAGTCCAAGGGACTCTCAAGAGTCTTCTCCAGCACCACAGTTCAAAACCATCAATTCTTAAGCGCTCAGCTTTCTTCACAGTCCAACTCTCATATCCATACATGACTACTGGATAAACCATAACCTTGACTAGATGGACCTTTGTTGGCAAAGTAATGTCTCTGCTTTTCAATATGTTATCTAGGTTGGTCATAACTTTCCTTCCAAGGAGTAAGCGTCTTTTAATT
>SJYF01000403.1:712765-723797 GCA_006410515.1 Procapra przewalskii
AACATTTGTACAACACTTGATGTTCCAGAGTATGAATGCTTATCTTAGTATTGTACTTACTTACTTTTCAAAATGGTCATTCATGAAGCAGAATTTCAAAATTACTAGTTAAAAGAAGGTTTTTAAAAATACTAAAAAAAAAAAAAAAGGTTGTTAAAATAAATGGCACATTTGTCCCACTCAAGAACTCAAAGTATGGTTTTTAAAAATATTACCTGTTTCCTTGATAGGCAATTCATCCTGTCTGATATAAATACAATACTGAAAAATAAATATACCGTTGTTGATCTGATTATTTTATCATTTCTCTTCCAGATCAGAATCGTTTCTGAAATGATTTGTGGGCCATAGGTCATTTCTTCTTGGGTTAGAAATATGGTGAAAATATTACTGTGTAAAAGTCATAGTATAGTATAACACCAGCCCCTCTCCTGTATCGACCAGTTCTGTGTGAATTTGCTGTTGTCGTCTTTGGGCACATTAGGAAGTCTCACAGTCACATGGCATATGCACTTTGTATTTTAGAGACAGGTGATATTCCAGGATGTGACCACAGATTTCACTCAAGAGGAGTGGGAATGCCTGGATCTTGCTCAACAGGAATTGTTCAGCGGCGTGATGCTAGAGAACTATAGGAACTTGGCCACTTTGGGTGAGGGTAACTTCTTTCCAGAATCCCTTAGTTACTGTCAAGGATTTGCTTCCTGCATTTCTAGAATGTCTCTTGGAATCTTCTACTTATAATAGCACTTCAGATCCCTGATTTCCATGGGAAAATGGGAATCTATGAGTTTAGAAGGAAGACTTCATGATGATTTATTATGATTCCAATTTATTTCTTTTTTAATGTAATCTGCCTGCTTCCTCTAAGTTAGTGCTAATTCTGTATGTTCTGTGGTATAAAATGATGCTACCTTCCTCTTCAAATCAAATTTCCACTACTTACTTTTGCCTTGTAGCACATGACCAGAATCTCAGAATTTGATTTTTATGTAGTAAGTGTTGTATGCTGCTGCTGCTGTTGCTGCTGCTGCTAAGTCAATTCAGTCGTGACTGACTTTGTGCGACCCCATAGATAGCAGCCCACCAGGCTCCCCCATCCCTGGGATTCTCCAGGCAAGAACACTGGAGTGGGTTGCCATTTCCTTCTCCAGTCCATGAAAAGTGAAAATGAAGTTGCTCATCCTGTCCAACTCTCCATGACCCCATGGACTTTAGCCTACCAGGCTCCTCTGTCCATGGGATTCTCCTGGCAAGAATACTGGATTGCATTGCCATTTTCTTCTCCCTACCGTTTTATATGTGCTTTCAATAAAGTATTTGAGGAAATCACTTTCTAGGCTGTCTTAACATTCTATCATACATTATCTCCTCACCTACATACATACTAGATTGGAAATTGAAGGATCTCTAGCAAAACATATATTCCTTTCTCTGATGAACAGGTCTTGTGGTTTCTAAGCCAGACCTTGTGACTTTTCTGGAGCAAATGAAGGAACCCAGGATATAAGGAGAATGAAGACAGTGGCCCTATCCCCAGGTATGTGTGAATGGATGGAGCCGATGACTCAGGCGCGAGGTCCAAGTATCAGTGAGGAAGTCATTGTTTGCCATGTGGTTTGGGAAGATCTGCTTCATTGGAAATCATTTTGGAGAAATCTGGATTTATTTCTGTTGCTGTCATAGACAGCTGTCACGTGCTTCATTCTGTCTGTTAAACCATCATGAATTTTTCCATGTTGATTACCTTTCTCTTTCACAGTGAGAACTAACATGCCCTTCTTGGATTATGACAACTTGCATGAATTGGTTGCTGTTTCATTTCTTGAAGGCCCTAGTAAAACTGTGCACATTTCTGAGTAAATATAATGCTCCTTTTAAAGTTTGTTTCTACTGCTAGACAGAAGTGTGTGGTTATAGCCAAACTGAGAAGGTTCTAGGAGTACTGGGAACAGATTTTTGTTTTTCTGATTTATAATTCCTAAAACACTGGAAGCTACAGATATGACTTGACAGATTTTAGACTCAAATCACTTCTTTGCTGTACAAAGCAAAACCTCCCTAAAATGGGCTTCCCTTGTGGCTCAGATATAAAGAACCTGCCTGCATTTCCTCTATTTTCAAAGTCCCATTTCTTAAGTACTGCAGCATTATTAAGGTTATCTTGTTTGTTATCAGCTTCCCCTGACTTTATCCTCTATGTCCTCACTTTCTGATTCATTATATGTCAATGTCATTTATGATTTTTACATTCAAATATCCAATAGAATATACTCAATAAGAACAGAGTTGGGAAGAAGTGAATTAAAGAAGTACTAGGCACCTACTGTTTATCAAAAGTTTCTTCCAGCACAAGCTGGAATCAAGATTGCCAGGAGAAATATCAATAAGCTTAGATATGCAGATGATAACGCCATTATGGCAGAGAGTGAAGAGGAACTAAGAAGCCTGTTAATGAAGGTGAAAGATGAGAGTAAAAAAGCTGGCTTAAAACTCACCATTCAAAACAGTAAGATCATGGCCTCTGATCCCATCTTTTCATGGCAAATAGATGGCAAAACAATGGAATCCCTGAGAGAGTTTCTTTTCCTGGGCTCCGGAATCACTGCAAGTGATGACTGCAGTCATGAAATGAAAAGATGCTAGCTCCTTGGAAGAAAAACTTTGACAAACCTAGACAGTGTATTAAAAAGCATAGACATTACTGACAAAGGTCAATATAGTTAAACTACTTATTTTTCAGTAGTCATGTATGGATGTAAGAGTTAAACCATAAAGAAAGCTGAGTACCAAAGAGTTGATGCTTGTAAATTGTATTCTTGGAGAAGACTCTCAAGAGTCCCTTGGACAGCAAGGAGATGCAACCAGTCAATGCAAAAGGACATCAGTCCTGAATATTCATTGGAAGGACTGATGCTGAAGCTAAGCTCCAATACTTTGGCCACCTGATGCAAAGAAGTGACTTATTGGAAAAATCCCTAATGCTGGGAGAAACTGAAGGCAGGAGGAGAAGGGTACCACAGAGGATGAGATGGTTGGATGGCATCACCGACTCAATGAACATGGGTTTGAGCAAGGTCTGGGAGTTGGTGATGGACAGGGAAGACTGGGCTGCTGCAGTCATGGGGTCAGAAAGAGTTGGATATGACTGAGTGACTAACTTAAATTGAAGGGGAAAACTAATCATTACACTGACTAATATCACCTGTTCATTTATTCGTTCCTGTAGGCTTTTATCTTGTTCGCTCCTCCACAGCATATTTTTTTGTGCGATCGTTTTGTGCAATTTTCTGTGTTTGTGTTCTGTGTCATGAAAGCTGCAGAATCCTAGTTTTTCCTTCTGGTGTCTGTCCCCTGGAGTGTGAGGTTGGTGCACAGGCTTGTGTCCTTATGCCCTTGATAGGGGGTGTGATTGCTGTTATTGTGACCCGAGCCTGCCCTGGATATTGAGGGGAGTTTCCCACTGCGCTCTGGTTGTCACACCCTGTCAGGGGTGGAGTCTGCTCCCTGGTTGGTGGAATAGAGCCCCCAGATCTCTTTCTTCACTTTGTTTCTGATCTGTGGTGGAGGCAGGTGGGACTGGAGCACACCCACTGGGAGAGAAGCCGCTGAGGATTGCTCCTCTGGGCATGTTCACCTCCGGGTGTGCTCTGTGTGTCACCTTTTGCACATTGTGTGAGTCTCATGTGACCCTGTGTTGACATTGCTCCTGGCCCCACCCTAACCATGGGTATCCCAGCACATGGCTCCGTTGTCTCTCGATGTTGTTTTCACCAGGTCACCAGCATAGACCCACTGAAATCAGGGCTCAGGATTACGCTCATCATGGAGCTGGACCCACTGTGGTGTGTGTGGGCAGCTCAGATTCCAGCCTGGCCCCATCCCCTCATGTACGAGCCCACAAAGTCTAGAGCTGCTAAAGCTACACCTGCTGTGACTGGGTGAGGGGGGTGGGGTCCTGCTTTTCCATTCAGATGCTCTTCAGGGGCTGAGGATACAAGCCGGTTGTGGGTGTAAAAGCATTGTTTGTGCAGCTGTGAGGAGAGATTTCAGCTTTTCTTCCTTAACCCTGGGACCAGCTAGCTGTGCTTTCAGCTCCATCTGTGCATGTGGCCCACCCACAGGTGTCTGCTCCAGAGGCTTCCCCAGAGCACAGGAGTCTGCAGATGGTGGAGGAGGTTCTTGGGGGGAGGCCGTGGGAGCCCTTCCTGGATGCTGGCGAGGCAGGGACCAGCACGGGGAGAGGGGCTGTGGTGGGGTTCTTCTTTCATCGTCAGTCAGCAATGGCGCTATGCTGTATGGTGGGTCAGGCTTCTGCCACAACGTCCCCATATATAGGGCTCCTCCCTCCCTGCCTTTCCTGCAGGATGTCTCCTTGCAGCCCACAGCAGTCCTCTGCCTGGGTCTGCTCTCCAGACCCCACATTTAGCACCCAGCCCGTGTCTGCAGCAGGCTTCCCTGGTGGCTCCGAGGTTAAAGAGTCTGCCTCCAATGTGGGAAACCCGGGTTCGATCCCTGGGTCGGGAAGATCCCCTGGAGAAGGAAATGGCAACACACTCCAGTATTCTTGCCTGGAGAATCCCATGGACAGAGGAGCTTGGTAGACTACAGTCCATGGGGTCACAAAGAGTTGGACGTGACTGAGTGACTTCACTTTCACTTTCCTTGTCTGCAGCAGTGGACACCCTCTCAGGCTGGGTGGGCAGGGCAGGTTCAGTACCCTGTGTACAGGTCTCACTCCGTCTTGCTGCCACAGACTATTGCTGTGTGCTCTTCCCACAGAGGATGAGGCTCCCCTTCTGTCTCAAGTGGGGTCCTCCCACCAGTGAGGAGCTTCCCCAGCTGTGGAGGCCTCTCCTCTCTTCAGATCCCCCCAGGGTTGCAGGTCCCACTCCACTTCCTTTCCTGTTTCCTTTCCTTCTTATTTCTCCTGTCCTACCTGTCAAAGCAGGAATCTTTCTTGACCTTTTCTTTGTCCATGGCTTGTGTTCCCTGGGGCTCTGTGAAGATTCTTCCCTTTCTGATGTATTCTTGTTGTGTTTGTGGAGAGAGATGAACTCCCATCTCTGCCTGATCCGCTGGCATCTTGATCCTTCTGTCTCTATTTTATTTTTAAACAAGCAAAGGAGTCATCACTTTTCTTTAAATCTTTAAGGATATTCACTGAGAATAGTAGGTAAAATAACTTGTTATTTAGTATCTTTCAGCTTTGTCTCCTCAAGACACTGAGGATTTGAAGCCAAAGAATCCAGGGTTAGAAGATGTGTTCCCAAAAGCAAACCTAGGAACATATGAAGTATTTCACTGCAGAAATTTGCATTTAATGAAAGACTGGGAACATACGAGGGCATAGGAAAGACAGAGAGGATGTTTGTATGGACATAAAGAAACTGAGACAGTTACACATAAGGCACATTACTGCGAAAAGAAATGAGCAATGCAAGTCAAGTCAATGCAAAACACAACTTCAGTCTTCAACATCTGATGAGAACTGTAAGTTTTTAAGAAAAGATTTCTGTCATTTTTTGAAACTTATGTGTTCTCTGAAAGGAAAAGTGGAAAGCCCGGAAGGTAATCTAGTGTCTACTACAAATACGCATTCAAACAATATTCAATATAGTCTTAGATTAAGCAGTCATTCAAGTGTGTCTGACACTGGAAATTTAAAAATGAGGGGGAAAACTCACAATATAATCAATTTGAGGGATTTGTGAGCAGGGGTCATTATTCTTCCACCAACAGATATTTTCTCCCCATGCCAAAATGTGTAATGTTGATAATAATGGAAGAAATATAATCCAACCATCATTGTTCAATGCATCCCATGATAGGGTTAATATGGAAGAACTTTTGATATGTAGTAAAATGAAATGAGTCAACCCTTAAGTAAGAGCTCCAGCCTCAATAATTGCAAGAGTATTTATAATGGAGTGAGAGGGTATTGAGACAATAAAACTGGGTATAAGGTTGAAAGAGACTCAAACCTTATGAAACATCAGGGATGGGAATCTTCACACAGGGATTCAAAAAGTAATAAATGTAGAAACACCTTTTATCAGATGTCAGGTCTTTCTCTATATCAGAGTACTCATACTGGAGAGAAGACTTATAACTGTAGTGAATATGATAACATTTCTAATCAGTCTTCAGAACAGGTTCAACAGCAGACTATACAAAAAGTCACAGAAAGAAAACAAGTGTAAGATATGTGGGAAAGTCTTTAATAACTAATCCGATCTAAGTAGACATAGGAACATTCATACAGGAAGGAAACCTTTCAAGTGTACAGAATGTAGCAAAGCTTTTATCTATCGCTGACATCTTACTCAACATCAGTGAATTCATACTGGAGAGAAACCTTATAAATGTACAGAATGTGGCAAAGCCTTTAATCAGAACTCAATTCTTACTCAACATCAGTGAAAGCATACTGGAGAGAAACCTTATAAATGTAAAGAATGTGACAAAGCCTTTATCCGTTGCTCACATCTTACTTGATATCAGTGAATTCACACTGGCGAGAGACCTTGTCATTGTACAGAATGTGGTCAAACCTTTATTCGAAGTTCAACATTAACTGCACATATTTGAATCCATACTGGGGAGAAACCATACAAATGTAAAGAATGTGGCAAAACCTTTATTCAAAGTACAAATCTTACTCAACATCACCAAATTCACATGGGGGAGAAATGTTTTAAATGTATGGAATGTGGCAAGGCCTTTATCAACAGTTCTTGTCTTATTAAACATCAACGAATCCATACTGGGGAGAGACCGTATAAATGCATCGAATGTGGCAAAGCCTTTAATCGGAACTCAATTCTTACTACACATTTGAGAGTTCATACTGGAGAGAAACCTTATAAATGTGCAGAATGTGGCAAAGCCTTTAGTCATAGTGGTCATCGCACTAAACGTCTCAGAACACATGCTGGAGAGTGTTGGAACAGGTGATGGAAGACGTTTGCCCTAAACATACATCAGAAAACAAGAGTTTATACAAGAAACCTATGGAAATGTTGTAACAACTATGTAGAAAAGTAATCAAAAATCAAATGAAATAAATATCAGATACTGCATACTAGAAAGTATTTCATCAATCCTCTTTTCTAAATTTTCTCTGAAGGAGAATTACTGTAGAGAAAAATAGATAGTTTAAAAATATAGAAAATGGATTTATTAGCCAGGATCATGAGATGAAAGTTAATGGTTAGAAAGCTTCACTTATTAGCAATGTATCTTTGTTTACAATAACTTGATTTGAGATTAGTTGAAAAGCAAAACGAATGTAATTCAAAACTCAAATAATCCATACTATGCTTTGTTTCTAGTGTGAATGAAAAAAGATTTTTGACGGTTTATGCCTCAAAGATTAACCTTTTTGTGTTGTGTTGCAACCATTTCTATTTATTCTCCATCAGAAGATGAAGAATACTGTAATGTAAAATGTACAATGGACATCTAAACGGAGATGTTTGTCATTGATATGAAATATCCTGGGCGGTTGCCATGATGTGTAAGACAGAGGTTGGTTCTATTTTTTTTTTTAATATTTATTTATTTGGCTGCATCAGATCTTAGTTGCAGCATGTGGGATCTGTTTCCCTGACCAGGGATTAATCCCGGACCCCCTGCATTGGGAATGTGGAGTCTTTACCACTGGACCACCAGGGAGCTTCTCCAAAAGTTGGTTCTAAATTTTCAATACTTGTATCACTTGAATTGTAAGAACACAATCACAGTTCACTACAGTATTGATTTATCTTTATAATATCAACATAAGGGAAGTATATTACTTGACAATGTTGAAATAAGATAGCTTCTGTGATAACCTAGAAATGTATTAGAAACCCTTTCCAGAAAAGACATGTAATTAGTGTATTTCTTGTTTACTAAGTGTTTCCTACACTTTGTTTTGTAAGTCATAAAAATAATGATCTTCACATCCTTTTCTCAGAAAAACGAGTATCTTTCACTGTACTTTAAATCTGATTTGATCATGGATCATACTGTGGATTGTAAAGTGCTTGATTTCAACCTTGTGTGAGATTAATACATGGTTATTAATAAAAGTGAATGGTTTCTAGTATTTCAATTGATTGGAATGAATGAAGTGTTAAGACTCTGATCAGCAGTCTCACTCAAGCCTAGGGTCTACTTCACAGGCCCCCTTCAATGACACCCTCACAGAGCTCACCAGAATCCTGCTCGTCTTGGTCAGGGACGAATCCACCCTCAGTCTGAGGAGCCCAGAGCAATCCACCCAGGGCATTTATAAGCCTGAGACCCACGTGCTACCACCTTCTGTGCCCGGTTCTAGCCTTGACCTCCCACAGGCTCCCTCAAGGCTTGCTGTGAATTCTCTCATAAACTCACCAGCTTCAATTTTCCTTTCTTCTCCTGTTGAACTACAACTTTCCATGGGATCATTTTAGGAAATGTAAATTTAACAGAGTCACAGGAAGAATAATTAAAAAGCATGATTGCAAAATTCTGAACTAACATTCATAAAATTTTACCCCATGTAAAATTCTCAGCACGTCTCTCGTCTGGGCTTAAAGGAACTGTTTTCTCATGCCTTTGACATACATTGAATCCAATATATAAATATCTAAAGGTACATACATTAGCAGTAACAAAACTAATATAGTCTGTGCGAATGTAGGTGTATTGGTGCATATTTATTTAAGGAATTTGGTAATGATAGGTCAAAAGGGAGAATTTCAGCATTGCAGACGATTTATCAAGAACTTACAGAGTAGTCCGCTCATCTCTTTTGTCGACTCCTCATGGAATTTATTTCCTTACATGTCAGGAGGTTCCGTTTGTTAAGGAATTTCCACACTGTCCTCCCTAGTCGCTGCACCAGCTTCCATTCCCTTCAGTCATGTAGGAGGCTCCCTGCTCTCCATAGCCTCCTCAGCCTTTATTGTATTATTAGTGGGCATTTTGATGATGGTTATTCTGACTGGAGTGAGGTGAGACCTCACTGTAGTTTTGTTTTCCATTTCTTAATAATTAGTGATGCCGAGTGTCTTTGACTTGCCTCTTGCCCATCTAAATGTCTTCTTTGGAGGTATGAGTCTTGGCCCACTTTTTGACCGAGTTATTTTTGCCCTGATCTTTTCTAAATTCTCACTTTTGTCTGTGGCTGCGTGCGGGCTTCCTCTAGTTGTGGTGTGCATGCTCCTCATTGCAGGGGCTTTTGTGTGTGTGTGTGTGAAGCACGGCTCTAGGTGTCAGTAGTTGCAGCACACAGGCTCAGCAGTCGTGGCACACAGGCTAAGTTGCCCTGCAGCGTGTGGAATATTCCTGGGCCAGCGTTCAAACCCATGTCCCCCCACTTGCTGGCAGATTCATATCCATTGGGCAGTTGTTTCACAGTTTTTTGTAAAAACAGAATTTTTTTTTCTTTTGAGATGTATATATTTTTTTGTTTTTGAGTTTTTTTGTCTTTTTAAAATTTTTCATTGAAGGGTAACTGCTTTACAGAATTTTGTTGTTTTCTGTCAAACATGAACAAGAATCAGCCATAGGTACACCCGTGTCCCCTCCCTTCTGAGCCTCCCTCCCATGTCCCTCCCCATCCCACCCTTCTGGATGTTACAGTGCTGTGTTCCTTTCTGCTGTCCGACATTGTCAATCAGCCATAAGTGTTGAGGCAGTCTGAGTGCAGGTTAGAAAAGAATGTCCAGACACAGGGCATTTCAGAAAGGAGTCGGTTAATGAAAAACAAAGAGCAGAGATAAAGCAGGCACAGCGAGTGCAATGGGCCCACATCTGGACAGACCAGGGGATGCCGGCAGTTTCCATGGGCTAATAGCTGATTTTTACAGCCTCAAAGCAAAATTCCTGCTGGATGGTTGATTTTAGGTGATGGTTGGGACACTATAGGGTGCTTACTGGAGTGGGCATCTTTGCCCCACTGGGAGTTGGGAAGCTTGGTAATGACCATCTGTGGGCTTTTATAATGGTTACAAAGGGGCTTAGTCAGCTTTGAAAGTGTCCTTGACTCTGAGCTCCGCTCCTGTGTTCCTGGTGCAAGGCTTTGCATCTGTGGCCTTGGGGCAGCATGCCACAAATAACAGTAGCCATGATCTATATTCTCTGTGTTGATTGTGTTGTTCCACTGGGCAGTCATTGAAAGTGGAACCAAAATACTGAGAATGACGCTGAAGATCCAGCAGAGGATACTGAAGACGCCCACATATTTGGGAGCTTTTCTCTTAAGCTCTGCCCACTGGAGTCCCTGGGAATGATGATCACCTGAAACACACTCAAGAGGAAGATGGTGCCAATGGACACATCTCTGCTGACTCTGAACGTAAAAAGCAAGTGTGCCTCCAAATCTCACTGATGAACTGTTTCAACCCCAAAGCTGCCAGTGTTTCAGGAATTCCTTTGAAATGAACACCCAAGAGTTTGGCTAGAGTCACGTGCTTGAGAATCCAGTCTGTGGACTAACATTTTCCTCCTCCGAAATAAAGGGAGAGAAAATGGTAAACAAGACAGAAACCCCCTATAACCCCTGCCATAGTCTGCAATAAAAAGATCACTCCTATTGCCGAATTCTCGGGGGTGATTCTGTTAATCCCAGTAACTGATCATCTTCTGAGTCAGAGAATCCGGCTTGAGAAGATGAGGCAGAACTCTGTACCATATCAACTGGAATTGATAATCTTAAGTGTTCTTCATTTACCTTAGATCCTACTGAAAAAGAATTATTTATATTTCTTCATGTAAAACAAGTGTCCGATATTTGAATGTGTAACAGTGAAAAACTTAATATCAATGAGGATTTAAAAGTCATGCCCTGTTGTTAATGGAAAAGAGTCCACTGCCAAGCAGGAGACCAGTGTTCGATCTCTGGATAAGGAACAAATAAGTGTAATATCAATAAATATACCATGATTATATTTTAAACTACACAAGATGATTTTTAAGTTCACACAGGGTAAAGATAAGAGTAAAAAAATTCTGGAAACAATATTAAAGCATATCATTTAGTTACAATAAATGAAAGTTTGAT
>SJYF01000403.1:723808-751505 GCA_006410515.1 Procapra przewalskii
CAATAAATGAAAGTTTGATAATCAAGTAGAAATAGGTGGATGTGAATTGATAATTTCAGTACAATGGTGGGAAGGAGGATAAATACTGCATTACAAATCAGTAGTGAAAAGATGATTTTTTTCAACAAATGAATTATAATAATGGCGACTATCTTCCCACCTTTGTAATACCATGTAATTCAAAGTTTTTAAAAACCTTGGTAAAACATACATAACATGAAATTATAAAAATAAATAAAAGTCATGTGTATACCTTTATTTACATCAAAATTCTTGCCAGGATGAGTATTTTCATTGAACCCTAAGTAGCAGTGAGGCTAATACAGGTTACAGATTTGTAAAAAATTAAAGCCTTTTTTTTGGGGGGGGCGGGGGAAGGCAATGGCATCCCACTCCAGTACTCTTGCCTGGAAACTCCCATGGACGGAGGAGCCTGGTAGGCTGCAGTCCATGGGGTCGCTGAGTCAGACACGACTGGGCGACTTCCCTTTCACTTTTCACTTTCATGCACTGGAGAAGAAAATGGCAACCCACTCCAGTGTTCTTGCCTGGAGAATCCCAGGGATGGCGGAGCCCAGTGGGCTGCCGTCTGTGGGGTCGCACAGAGCTGGACATGGCTGAAGCGACTTAGCAGCAGCAGCAGAGCCTTTTAAAAAAAGGTGGAAATTAGAACTTAGTTTTGCTGCTGCTGCTAAGTTGCTTCAGTGGTGTCTGACTCTGCGACCCCAGAGACGGCAGCTCACCAGGCTCCCCCGTCCCTGGGATTCTCCAGGTAAGAACACTGGAGTGGGTTGCCATTTCCTTCTCCAACTTAGTTCAGTTCAGTTGCTCAGTTGTGACTGACTCTTTGCAACCCCATGGATTGCAGCACGCCAGGCTTCCCTGTCCATCACCAACTCCCAGTGTTTGCTTAAACTCGAGTCCATTGAGTCAGTGATGCCATGCAATCATCTCATCCTCTGTCGTCCCCTTCTCCTCCTCCCTTCAGTCTTTCCCAGCATCAGGGTCTTTTCCAATAAGTCAGTTCTTTGCATCAGGTGGCCAAAAGTATTGGAGCTTCAGCTTCAGTATCAGTCTTTCCAATGAATATTCAGGACTGATTTCCTTTTGGATTGACCGTTATGATCTCCTTGCTGTCCAAGGGACTCTTGAGAATCTTCTCCAACACCACAGTTGAAAAACATCAATTCTTCAGCGCTCAGCTTTCTTTATGTTCTAACTCTCACATCTATACAGGACTCCTGGAGAAACCATAGCTCTGACGATACAGACCGATGTTTGTAACGTAACGACTCTGATTTTTAATATGCTCTCTAGGTGAGTTATTGCTTTTCTTCCAAGGAACAATCATCTTTTAATTTCATGACTGCAGTCAATATCTATAGTGATTTTCGAGCCCAAGAAAATAAAGTCTATCATTGTTTCTCTATCTATTTACCATGAAATGATGGGACTGGGTTTCATGATCTTCACTGAATCTTTGATGAATGTTTTGATATGTATTGAATGATCTTTATTGAATGTTGAGTTTGAAGCCAGCTTTTTCACTCTCCTCTTTCACTTTCATCAAGAGACTCTTTAATTCCTCTTCACTTTCTGCCCTAAGGGTGGTGTCATCTGCATATCAGAGGTTATTGTTATTTCTCCAAGAAATCTTGATTCTAGTTTGTTCCTCATCCAGCCACACATTTCGCAGGAGGTCCCTGGTCTCCTTGTGGCTCAGACGGTAAAGCGTCTGGCAACAATGTGAGAGACCTGGGTTGGGAAGATTCCCTGGAGAAAGAAATGGCAACCCACTCCAGTACTCTTGCGTTGAAAATCCCATGGACGGAGGAGTTTGGTGCAGGCTACTATCGATGGGGTCGCAAAGAGTAGGGCACCACTGAGCGACTTCACTTTGACTTTCACTCTGTATTTAAGTTAAATAAGCAATATGTGAACATACAGCCTTGATGTACTCCTTTCGAAATGTGGAACCAGTCTGTTGTTCCATCTCCAGGTCTAACTGTTGCTTCTTGACCTGCATACTGATTTTTCAGGAGACTGCTAAGGTATTCAGGCTTTTCCATCTCTTTAAGAATTTTCCAGTTTCTTTTGATCCACACAAATGCTTTAACACAGTCAGTGAAGCAGAAGTAGATGTTTTTCTGGAGCTCTCTTTCTTTTTCTATGATCTAAGGGATATTGGCAAAATGATCTTTTGGTTCCTTTGCCTTTTCTAAATCGAGCTTGAACATCTGGAAGTTCTTGGTTCACATACTATTGAAACCTGGCTTGGAGAATTCTGAGCACTGCTTTGCTAGCATGTGAGATGAGTGCAACAACTGGGCTTCAGTTTGACCATTCTTTGGCATTGCCTTTCTTTGAGATTGGAATGAAAACAGACCTTTTCCAGTCCTGTGGCCAGGGCTGAGTTTTCCAAATTTGCTGGCACATTGAGCGCAGCATCATATTTTACGATTTGAAATAGCTCAGCTAGGATTCCAAAACCTCCTCCAGCTTTGTAAGTGATGCTTCCTAAGGCTCACTTGACGTTGCACTCCAGGATGTCTGGATCTAGGTGAGTGATCACACCATCGTGGATATTTGAGTCATTAAGATCTTTTTTGTATAGTTCTTCTGTGTATCCTTGCCACCTCTTAATATCTTCTGCTTCTGTTAGGTCCATACCGTTTCTGTCCTTTTTTGTGAACTTTACTTGATTTATAAAATAATTGCATTTAATTACAATGATATTAATGTATTTTACAGAATTGGTTATGTTTTAAAATAAAAGATACATGTATACATATATGTTGCTATGCCTTGTCATTTAATTTTAAGTTTGATAGCATTTCTAAACATTATTTGGGTAAGAAGTTTCTATTTCTCTTCAAATAGTTACTATTGGGAGTACGGATAAATTTTATGCATCTAATAAAATGTAGATATACTGAAAGAAGTAGAAAGTATTAGCCATTGAGTCATCTTCAGTCATGTCCAGTCATGTCCAACTCTTTGTGACTCCATGGACTATAGCCCACCATGTTCCTCTGTCCATGGAATTCTCCAGGCCAGAATAAGGGAGTGAGTTGCCATTTCTACTCCAGGGGATCTACCTGACCCTGGGATTGACTATGGATCTCCTGTATCTCAGGTAGATTCTTTGCTGTCTGAACCACCAGGGACACCCTGATTGTAGTCAAATTTAGAGGCCTGCTCTATGGCAGGGCTTCCGTGATAGCTCAGTTGATAAAAAATCCGCCTGCAATGCAGGAGACCCTGGGTGGATTCCTGGCTTGGGAAGATCCCTTGGAGAAGGGAAAGGCTGCCGCCTCCTGTATTCTGGCCAGAATTCCATGGACTGTATCGTCCATGGGGTTGCAAAGTGTCAGATATGACTGAGCCACTTTCACATTTCGATGACAAATTTGATTTTTTATTAAAAGCTATATAATTACAGAAATATATAAATTATATATGTATAAGTATATATAACATATATAAATTATACAGAGTGAAGTATGTCAGAAAGAGAAATATAATATCATATACTAACACATGTATACGGAATCTAGCAAGATGGTATGAAAGAATTTGTTTGCAGGGCTGCAGTGGAGAAACAGACATAGAGAATGGACTTATGGACATGGGGGGAGGGGAGGAGAGGGTGAGATGTATGGAGAGAGTAACATGGAAACTTATATTACCATATGTAAAATCGGTAGCCAGTGGGAATTTGCTGAATGTTTCAGGAAACTCAAATGGGGCTTTTTATCAACTTACAGGGGTTCAAAGGGGAGGGAGATGGGAGGAATGTTCAAGAGGGAGGAGATATATGTATACCTATGACTGATTCAGGTTGAGGTTTGACAGAAGATAAAATTCTGCAAATCAATTATCCTTCAATTAAATTTTTGACAAATTTTGTTTTTCAAATGCACTATAAGCTCACTATAAGCTCTCTCACTTGCTTGGTGAGAGAAATACCAGTTGGTTTTTTGACAGGAATTGAATAAACATCTACCAGTCTTGGAAGACTATAACCTAAACTGTGATACTTAGAAACAACGTGTGGTAAACTGGTGTGACTTACAAAATAAACATGACTAATTCCAAATCTTTAACTGATCTGTCAGTTAATGTGACATTGAGAGTATTAAGTGGGGGTCAAGATTTCTGAAACATTACTACATCGCGTTTACAGAAAATGAATATTTAAAACCTGATATTTAGTTTGTGAATCAAAGTTGTCCAACTATAAATTTTGAGAATATTTTCCAATTAGAGAATAGGACACACTGTAACTTATGCCTGATGGCTGCCATCGGAAACCCATTTCTGAAGTTACTTTTGGAAAATGGTCTGACCGAAATCAGCCAATTATGGATGCTTTCAGTAGGCACCAATGTCTTTGTTAAGCACTTTATAATTCCAGAGTAGAGAAGGTATTTCCACCGCTTCCTGGTAGCTCAGATGGTAGAGAACCTGCCTACAGTGCAGGAGACCAGGGTTCGATCCCTTGGTGGGAAAGATCCCCTGGAGAAGGAAATGGCTACCCACTCCACTATTCTTGCCTGGAGACTTCCGCGGATAGATGAGCCTGGCTGGCTACATGGCGTTGCAAAGAGTCAGACACGATTGATGGACTAAGCACACAATTGTCAACTCTATACACTGTTTCTATAAAAGATCATTCCTATAGATTTATTTTTATGAATCATGGAGGTGCTGTTGGCACACATATAGTAACCCTAAAAATTTATGATTTCTGTAAGGTACTCCATGATTTCACATATATCTCTGCAATTCCAGTCATTAGTTACATTAAACATCAGGCTTCATATCACTTGGATTTTACAATAACTATCACTGTCGCAAAAATTACACTGTGATTTCCTTGGTGGTCAAATATTTTTGAAAAGAATTACACTAAGATACATTAGGAGGCATTGGCAGCTGACATCTGGTAGCATCTAATTTCTCTCTAACAGCTCCATTTAATTTTTGAATTATTCCTCCTTCCAGTATTGCTTCGGCACAGGATTACTTTGACCCAGAAGACTTCCTTTTTCCTCTATTGTCACCAACCCAGACTCAAAGAGTCGGCCACAACTGAGCGACTGAACTAATGTCCTCACATTGCCCGGATTCTGGGTTCAGGGTGCTGGTCACATCAAACTGCTCCTGTGACAGGGAGGGAGGCAGCCAGACCCCTAGATACGGGTTTGTGATTCTGTACCTCACGTACCCTCAGAAGTGCAATTATCTTTACACCTGTAGCTGCGATGTGAGACAGGCTTGGGGAACTGAGATTGTTTATGAAAACCTTTGTTGCTCAGTTGCTAATGAAAAAACAATTAAAACTTTGTAGTGATCATCTCCAAAGTGACTCTTGAAATGCTTGAGGAAGGTTCTGTTCCCTTTGTCCCTGGAGACAGACAGGGACTCACATGGAAGCAGCAGTAAATACTGAGGTCTCACAAAGGAAGTGAATATTATGTGTCTGCTTGTATAGTTTGTATCCATGATAAGTGTTTCTACCAAAAACGAGTTATTTCCTATTCTTGAGACCGCTGAATGGTGCCTCCATTTAGATTATGAGTAGAGAAATGGAGCTAAAACACCTAAGAGGGATTTAAAAGAATTTCCCTGTCATTTTACAAAGGTGAAATTTTCATAGTTCATTGTCTGAAATGTCATCAGTTCAGTTCAGTTCAGTTGCTCAGTCGTGTCCGATTCTTTGCTACCGCATGAATTGCAGCACGCCAAGCCTCCTTGTCTGTAATCAACTCAGGGATTTCACTCAGATTCACATCCGTCGAGTTGGTGATGCCATCCAGCCATCTCATTCTCAGTTGTCTCCTTTTCCTCCCGCCCCGAATCCCTCCCATCATCAGTCTTATCCAATGAGTCAACTCTTCACATGAGGTGGCAAAATACTGGAGTTTCAGCTTTAGAATCATTCCTTCCAAAGAACACCCAGGACTGATCTCCTTTAGAATGGACTGGTTGGATCTCCTTGCAGTCCAAGGGACTCTCAAGAGTCTTCTCTAACATCACAGTTCAAAAGCATCAATTCTTGGGAGCTCAGCTTTCTTCACAGTCCAACTCTGACATCCATACGTGACCACTGGAAAGACCATAGCCTTGACTTGACGGACCTTTGTTGGCAAAGTAATGTCTCTCTTCTGAATATGCTATCTAGGTTGTTCATAACTTTCCTTCCAAGGAGTAAGCATCTTTTAATTTCATGGCTGCAGTCACCATCTGCAGTGATTTTGGAGGCCAAACAAATAAAGTCTGACACTGTTTCCACTGTTTCCCCATCTATTTCCCATGAAGTAATGAGACTAGATGCCATGATCTTCGTTTTTTGAATGTTGAGGCTTAAGCCAACTTTTTCACTCTCCTCTTTCACTTTCATCCAGAGGCTTTTTAGTTCCTCTTCACTTTAGGCCATAAGGGTGGTGTCATCTGCATATCTAAGGCTACTGATACTTCTTCCTGCAACCTTGAATTCCAGCCTGTGCTTCTTCCAGCCCAGCGTTTCTCATGATGTACTCTGCATATAAGTTAAATAAGCAGGGTGACAATATACAGCCTTGATGTACTCCTTTTCCTACTTGGAATTAGTCTGTTGTTGCATGTTGTTCCAGCTGTTACCTCCTGACCTGCATATGGGTTTCTGAAGAGGCAGGTCAGGTGGTCTGGTGTTCACATCTCTTGAAGACTTTTCCACAATTTATTATAATCCACACAGTCAGAGGCTGGCAGAGTCAATAAAGCAGAAATAGACGTTTTTCTGGAATCTCTTGTTTTTTTGATGATCCAGCGGATGTTGGCAATTTGATCTCTGGTTCCTCTGCCTTTCCTAAACCCAGCTTGAAAATCTGGAATTTCACAGTTCACGTATTGCTGAAGCCTGGCTTGAAGAATTTTGAGCATTACTTTACTAGCATGTGAGATGAGTTCAATTGTGAGGTAGTTTGAGCATTCTTTGGCATTGCCTTTCTTTGGGACTGGAATGAAAACTGACCTTTTCCAGTCCTGTTGCCACTGCTGAGTTTTCCAAATGTGCTCGCATATTGAGTGTAGCACTTTCACAGCATCATTTTTGAGGATTTGAAATAGCTCCACTGGAATTCTATCATCTCCACTAGCTTTGTTCATAGTGATGCTTTCTAAGGCCCACTTGACTTCACATTCCAGGATGTCTGGCTCTAGGTGAGTGAACACACCATCATGATTATCTTGGTCGTGAAGATCTTTTTTGTATAGTTCTTCTGTGTATTCTTGCCACCTCTTCTTAATATCTTCTGCTTCTGTTGGGTCCAGACCATTTTTGTCCTTTATCGAGCCCATCTTTGCATGAAATGTTCCCTTGGTATCTCTAATTTTCTTGAAGAGCTCTCTAGTCTTTCCCATTCTGTTCTTTTCCTCTATTTCTTTGCATTGATCGCTGAGGAAGGCTTTCTTATCTCTCCTTGCTATTCTCTGGAACTCTGCATTCAGATGCTTACATCTTTCCTTTTCTCCTTTGCTTTTCACTTCTCTTCTTTTCACAACTATTTGTAAGGCCTCCCCAGACAGCCATTTTGCTTTTTTGCATTTCTTTTCCATGGGGATGGTCTTGATCGCTGTCTCCTGTACAATGTCAAGAACTTCATTCCATAGGTCATCAGGCACTCTATCAGATCCAGGCTCTTAAATCTGTTTCTCACTTCCACTATATAATCATAAGGGATTTGATTTAGGTCATACCTGAATGGTCTAGCGGTTTTCCCTACTTTCTTCAATTTAAGTCTGAATTTGGCAATAAGGAGTTCATGGTCTGAGCCACAGTTAGCTCCCAGTCTTGTTTTTGCTGACTTTATAGAGCTTCTCCACCTTTGGCTGCAAAGAATATAATCAATGTGATTTCAGTGTTAGAACCTCTCAAAAAGTATCTTGAGGCAAATACCCCCTGTTTATACAGTTAGGGTTCAATGTCTGATAGATAGAAATTTCTGCACAGTTTCCACTGTAGTCTGCAATAGGAAGTACTTCTTAGTGCCAGCTCCCTTGAGAATATTCTCCTTGTTCTTAGTGACCAAAGTCATTTTCAGAACAAGAAGGTCCAGCAGAGAACTGTGAGATTTGACCTACTACTACTACTGCTAAGTCGCTTCAGTCGTGTCCGACTCTGTGCGACCCCATAGACGGCAGCCCAACAGGCTCCCCCATCCCTGGGATTCTCCAGGCAGGAACACTGGAGTGGGTTGCCATTTCCTTCTCCAATGCATGAAAGTGAAAAGTGAAAGTGAAGTCGCTCAGTCGTGTCCGACTCTGCGACCCCATAGACGGCAGCCCAACAGGCTCCCCCATCCCTGGGATTCTCCAGGCAGGAACACTGGAGTGGGTTGCCATTTCCTTCTCCAATGCAGGAAAGTGAAAAGTGAAAGTGAAGTCGCTCAGTCGTGTCTGACCCTTAGCGACCTCATGGACTGCAGCCCACCAGGCTCCTCCATCCAAAGGATTTCCCATGCAAGAGTACTGGAGTGGGGTGCCATTGCCTTCTCTGGAAGTAGGAGGAGGAGGAGGATTTGTCCCCAGTCACAGATACTTCAGAGGACGCGGTGGCACCACATTCAGTACTCTTTTGCCTGGAAAATCCCATGGACGGAGGAGCCTGGCAGGCTTCAGTCCATGGTGTTGCTAAGAGTCCAACATGACTGAGTGACTTCACTTTCAATTTTCACTTTCGTCAATTGGAGAAGGAAATGGCAACCCACTCCAGTGTTCTTGCCTGGAGAATCCCAGGGACGGGGGAGCCTGGCGGGCTGCCGTCTATGAGGTCGCACAGAGTCGGACACGACTGAAGCGGCGTAGCAGCAGCAGCAGCACAGATACTTAAGAAAAAAATATTTCTTTTCATTTTTGTTCACACCCCAAAGCATGTGGGATGGGACCTTAGTTCCCTGGCTAGGGAAAGTTCTGTATCAGAAGGTGAGGCCTTAATCATTGGACTGCCAGGGAAGCTCCTAAACACATTTTCTTTAATAAGTAATTTATGAACTTGACATGCATTTTCCTTTATATTGTAGTGATTAATGCTTTCTGTGTAAGAAATGATTAAAACTTCAACTCTGAGATCTTAGCTCCGCCACCAGGCATCGAACCCACTAACCTGTAGTGGAAGCACAGTGTCTTAACCACTGGACTACCAAGGAAATTGCTAAGCTCCCATTTAAAGAGAAAGGTGTGCTCTTCTGGGATACAGTTGTCTGTGGGCCTCTCACTGTTTTTCCTGTCTTCTGTTTGCTCTTCTCCCAATTATCCTTTCAAGGACCGGGTGGAGAGGAGGGCAGGAAAGAAGGCCAACAATGGGGGAGGGCGTTTGGGAAGCTAGGTGCAGAGCAGTTCGTGTGATCCACGCGTCCATCTGGCTAGTTTCGTGCCCGGTTTTAGCACAAAAAGTCCCGCTTCTTGGAAACTTGTTCACTCCTGGAAGAAGCAGAGCAATTGGTTGCTTCAGCAGCAGCAGCAACAGCAACAATTAACAGAGGCAATCTATGTATTAACCGATTCTGGCAGGAGTAACGGTATGTCATTTCCGCGGTTGCATTATAAATGACAACGTGGGTTCCGGTCTCCCTCTTTCTTTCCGCAATCACTTCCTAAGAGAAAGGCCATCTGCCTTGGGGTAAGCAGATCTCTGGTTACAATTGCGGAGGCTTCCTCCTGTTAGGTAGTCAGAATAGAAAACAGTAGTCCAAAATGGCAGTGGCTAAAAGACAGGGAAGGGAAAAGCCCGCTAAAATAGAACAAAGGAAGGTTTGAGGACTGGACTGAGGACTTCAGGTAGAAAAGCCCTCCAGGCTAAGCCCAGTTTGCATAGGGCAGGACCCAGGGGATGAAAAAAAAAATACTTAAAAAGAGGAGCCAAGGGGCTGGCTCGCTCTCTCTCTCTCCCCACTCTCTCTCCCTTTCTCTCCTGCGCTGTGGAGTGCTATCCTCTTCGTGTCTTTGGGTCGACACGCCGTCACACCTCGAAGATGGATTTTCCTATTATCTAAATAAAATAGAGAGGTAACACTGATTTGTCAAAGAGCTATAACATGGTCCGTTAGAGACCTGAGAGCTATAACATGGACTGTCCAAGACCCGAGAGCTGTGACACGCCAAGGGCGGCTTTAATGTCCGTCATTCCAAATCTTTGTTGTGATGAGACAGAGTCAAGGAGCCTACACTCGCGTGACACTCCCAAGGGATCATCTCAGTGATTACAGTCTACATTTCATCACTGAGGAGACA
This sequence comes from Procapra przewalskii, assembly GCA_006410515.1. Classification (NCBI taxonomy): domain Eukaryota; kingdom Metazoa; phylum Chordata; class Mammalia; order Artiodactyla; family Bovidae; genus Procapra; species Procapra przewalskii. The sequence goes on from SJYF01000403.1 coordinate 734,084, forward strand.
CCCATCTTCACACACTCACACAAAGGGCTTTTGACTTCTCCCCGTTTTTCAACTTGCTGAAAACATCTCGGCTTCCCTTACAGGGAGCTCTCAAAATTCTTCTCTTTTGCATTAAGTTGTGTGAAACAAACACTAACTTAGAACAGGCAGGAAGCAGCTCTGCTCCAAGGGAAATCAAAGAGATTTAAAGGCATCAACAAGCAGAGAAAGGAAGCACAGCGGGACAGAGGAGCATCCGACCCAAAACTGCCGGGGCGGGCTGAAGGGAGGCCAAGCTCCGCCCCATTGGCTCCGCCCCCACTGGCTCCGCCCCACTGGCTCCGCCCCCACTGGCTCCGCCCCCACGCACCTGCGCTTCCGGCCTCGCCCCACCCTCTCCCCTTAGGTCGCGTCTGGTTGGCTGCATAGCGCGCTCACCTTGCTCTGTGCCGCCCCCTCCTCCCGCGCGCGCAGTATCCTGCAACGCGGGGTTGAGTTTAAATGACCTGCCAAGAGTTCTGGTGAGTTTGTTTGACTGTGTGTTTAAAACCCGGATTTCGTAGTCCCACAGCCTGTTGTCCTTCACCTGTGGGTTTCGGGGTCTCTGTGGACGTTGAAACTATCGTCCCCATTTTCCCGTCCCCAGTGTGTCCTCGCATCGCCCTGAGAAGTCCTGAAGTCCTTTATCTTAGCTGCGGGTTCCTGGGTCCACGTCCGCTTCCTGCTAATACCGTTCTAGAGCCCGTGCCCTTCTCTGGCTGTTCTACCTTCTAACTTGTAGAGACTGCCGCTTCAAGTCCTGCATTGCCCAACCCCTAGGTCCCTGATCCACGAAGAGGTGAAGGAGGCTCTATGGTGTATGGAGTTTGGTCAGGGTCTCGCCTAAGGTTTGAAGGGGAGGGTGAGCCTAGAACGTGTGGTTTTCACAGGAAGGGCTCGAGTTCTGAAGAAAACATTAAAACTAAAAACGCCTCGTTTGATCCTGTGTTCCAGAATCCCTGCCGTATCCGTGGACGTCGAGGATTGTGTTTTGTACCTGCTGAGCTCCTCCCTCTCTGTGGGGCTGTGTTACAGGGACCTCGGTGTGTTTTCCTAAGTATCGAACAGCGTATTTTCAACGCGCAGCGCTCACTTCCCAAGACTGATCTTACCTGAGAAGGAAGCCCAGAGAAAGAGGAAAGCAAGAAGTCAGAAATGACTCCTTCCGAGGTAAGAGGCATAGTCCTTTTGTTTGTTCCGTCTCTCTTTCCTGAAATGCTGCTTCTTTGGACTTGATAAGCTTCTTAACTTTGAACGGGTTTGTTTGAACTGACCCATAGTCCGAAGGGACCCATTGCCCTCCTGGCACATCAGGGTGCAGAAAACAGAGTATTGCCAGCCAAAGAAGCTCACTCAAGCTTTCAAGTCCCGAGTTTTTATTGGGGTTTAGCTACATAGGCGGGATTGAGAACATCTCCAGCATTCTCCCGTCCTTAGAGGTTGGGCTCACCTGGCTCGAAGCCTCAAAGCTCTAGTCACGTTCTTGGTCTTTGTGAAATGGCCAGCCTCACAATTGAGTCGTCCCATTATTAAACTAGAGGCCCACTGTAGGTCATGTTGTTAGCATAAATAATCAGGGGCCACGGAGAGTAATAAAGCCACTTCACTCACAAAGGAAATTCCAAGAGGGAAAAACCTTAAATTCGAAGAGTAGTTAAGAAACTTCCACAACCTGCGGACCAAAGCCTGCCAAATTCGTTTTTTTTTTTTTCTTTTAATTTTAGTATTCGTTTAGTTTTGGCTATCCTGGGATTTTGCTGATGCACTTGGCTTTCTCTGTTGTGGTTAGGAGGAGCTACTGTCTTGTGGAGCTCTGGCTCTAAGGCACCAGATCAGTCGTGTTAATAACTGGCAGGCTCCTGGCAGGCTCCTGGCAGGCTCTGGGCAGGTGGGCTTCAGTGGTTGTGGCTCACTAGCTTAGTTGCTTCAAGGCATGTGGGATCCTCCCTGACCAGGGATGGAACCCCTGTCGTCTGTACTGACAGGCAGATTGCTCACCACTGGACTATCAAGCAAGTCCCTAAATTCTTTATTACACAACGCTGAAACCTAAATCTTTCCTTTATGCCCTTTGACTTTTTTTTTCCCCTCTGATTTTTATTACCTTGGAACACCTCACCTGTTGCATTATGAAAAAAACATTTTGTTGTGTTTACCTTCTATTTTATTGTTGAAAATAATGTCTAAGATGAGTTCTTTAGATGAGCTTTTTTTGGCCACCTTTTAGCTATTTTGCTTCATTTAGTTTAAAATTTCAATTAGCCTATACAGTGATGACTTCATCTCTAATTTGGCAGAATTTCAGATTTATAGAGTGTAATTACAGAAATCTGTAATTTCCCTCTATTTAGGTTTTTTATGTTTTTAAATTCAAAATTATGTTGGCTCTCCTAGATACAGCGGAGACTTATATTTGAAATATCCATGTTTGTTTTGAGTTTGAATTGTTCTGAATTTACAGTCACTGAAGTCTTTATGTCACCATATCTTCCAAGTAAAACGTGATTTTCAGACTTTATGTGCTTCAGTAAAGGTTTACAGTTTCTTCACATAGGTCTGGAAATGTGTTCTAAATAATTGTCATGCTATATTTGCTAATAAAATGTAGACTATTTCTCATATTGTGTTTTTGATCATTCTTACTAAAGAGAAAATATTGTTTTCAGTGAACCCAGGTGGCTCAGTGGTAAAGAATCCGCCTGCCAAAGCAGCAGAGCTGGGTTTGATTCTCAGGTTGGGAAGGTCCTCTGGAGAAGGACATGGCAACCCCCTCCAGTATTCTTGCCTGGGAAATCCCATGGATGGAGTCTGGATGGCTACAGTCCTTGGGGCTGCAAAGTGTCAGACATGATTGATGTGACTTAGCACGCATTCATGCACAATTTGTAAATGTGTGTTTTACCATAGATGCTAAAATAGGCGAGTTGTTTTTTCTAAGATGGATTAAAAATGTTTCTTACAAAAGATGTTACTTATGGATGGTTGCTTTTACCGTAAGTGTGTTTATGTATGCATCTGTGTGTTTAGAAACCTAGGGTTTATATAAAAGCCATCATCATTCTATGAATATTTTTATTTATCTAACCTTTGAAAATACTTCTTACATATTTTCCATGGCCTTAGATTGTTTCATTTTAGTGAAGTGAATCTATAGTTCCATTTTAATATATGTATGCATGAAAATGTTCATATGATTTGATCAGTTATTTTTCTTGTGTTTTGTATTATTCACAGTTAGAGAAATGTCTATGAACTTTCTTTAGAGTGTCCCTATGTATTTGTCTGTATATTATAGTTAAAGTTTACAGTACATAAAGTGAAGTAAATTTAAGCTGTTCAAAGAAGGTTTGCTACATATTTGCGAAAAGATAGAACAACAACATAATCGATTTTAAATTATTTTTGTTGCACATCCAAGACTCTGTAAAAACTCTCAGAAATATATACAGTATATTCTAAATAGTTAAAGTGATTGTTGCTACTGAGGATGCTATCATATTTGAACTGTAAAATTTGTAAAAAACTTTACATTCAAAAGTAAGTATGAGTGCTTACCTTACTATTGTATTTCGTTACTATTCAGAACAGTCATTCATGGAGCAGAATTTTGAACATCGCTAGTTAAAAGAAGCTTGTTAACAATACTCTGAAAAAAATTAAGCTTGCTAAAATAAATGGCACATTTCTCCCAGTCAAGAACTCTTGGGTCAGAGTATGATTTTTAAAAATATTACCTGTTTCCTTGATAGACAGTTCATCCGGTGTCCTACAAATACAACACTCAAAAATAAATATGCCCATGTGGTTCTGATTATTTTATCATTTCTTTTCCAGATCAGAATAGTTTCTGAAATGGTGTGTGGGTCATTTCTCATCTTTTTTTGGTTTGGATTACAATAGAAAATACTGCCTTGTAAAAGTCATATTATAGTACACCACCAGTTCAGCCCTGCTCCCAGGGCTGAGATAATGAGATGAATCATATGCACGGATTTACTCCAGTAGACTCTTTGCCTTCTGTTACTCTGCCTAGTCATGGCCCTCCCTCTTGAGATATGGGTTGTCTTCTGACCTTAGGACCATTGTTACTTTCTTGTGTCCTTGGTAAAGGTTACTATACGTTTGGTTTTCTGATCTTTATGATTGTAAAAGAAATTCTTTAACAGCCTATACATGCTCACATAAAGATCATTAAAACACCCTATTCCATCAGAGCTTGGATCCTCATATCTATCTGTCTCTCTCTCTCTCTCTCTTTTTTCTCTCTCTCCCTCAGGTTAATTCTCTGGAGTGTGGAATCCTGCCGAGCTCACTTTCTCTCTCAGGCTTTCCAGAGCTCCTCAAGAGAATGCCCTGTGCCTTCCTGAGTGGTACAAGCCCTGTGTCAAGGGCTTTATTGGTTCTCTGCATAAACCAGGGAATATCAGCACCTTTCTCTCCTTTACTTTTGTATCCTCAACTCCGGACCACCAGATTCCGGTCCATTAAAGTACCGCAACATTAGGCTACAGATCAGGGAAGGTATATGAAGGTATATGAAGTGAAATTTGCTTACAACACATTTTAAAAATATTTATTTGGCTGCACTGGCTCTTCTTGTGGCAAATAGGATCTTCAGTCATCCTTGTAATTTTAATTGGTTGTGACATATAAACTCTTAGCTGTAGCATGAGGGATCTAGTTTCCTGATCAGGGAAAGAACCAGAGCTCCGTGCACTGGGAGCACTTATTCACTGAAGTCCCCAAACTAACATTTTTTAATAATAGATTCAGATCATAGTTTCCATAATAATGCCAAAATACCCATGTAGTGATAATGTTTTCCTCCATGTACTTCTTATTCCATGACTCATGTTCACTGGTTTAGGTGTTTCTGAGAGATTTTCATGCTATGAATTTGTTTTTTTCCACTTCACTTGAACAAGTGTCTTGGAAAGAAAAAGCGAGAGACGTGCCTAAACTATCACAATTGAGAGAGGAACTTCATGTCTTCTTACTTTCTTTCTGCTTTGGAAAATGAACACTCATGCGTGTTTAGCAGAGATGTAGTGTTTTTAGAGTGGGAGTTTCATCACAAACCCAGGTCTGATCTTTTCCAATATAGCCATGCTCACATCATAGTTTTGTATTTTCCAAAATGTTTCAGTTCACTTCAGTCACTCAGTTGTGTCTGACTCTTTGCCACCCCATGAGTCGCAGCATGCCAGGCCTCCCTGTCCATCACCAACTCCCCATGTTCACTCAGACTCATGTCCATCGAGTCAGTGATGCCATCCAGCTATCTCACCCTTGGTCGTCCCCTTCTTTTCCTGCCCCCAATTTGTCCCAGCATCAGAGTCTTTGCCAGTGAGTCAACTCTTCGCATGAGGTGGCCAAAGTACTGGAGTTTCAGCTTTAGCATCATTCCTTCCAAAGAAATCCCAGGGCTGATCTCCTTCAGAATGGACTGGTTGGATCTCCTTGCAGTCCAAGGGACTCTCAAGAGGCTTCTCCAAAAGCGTCAATTCTTCAGCACTCAGCTTTCTTCCCAGTCCAACTCTCGCATCCATACGTGACCGCTAGAAAAACCATAGCCTTGACTAGACCGACCTTTGTTGGCAAAGTAATGTCTCTGCTTTCCAACATGCTGTCTAGGTTGGTCATAACTTTTCTTCCAAGGAGTAAGCGTTTTTTAATTTCATGGCTGCAATCACCATCTGCAGTGCTTTTGTAGCCCCCCAAAATAAAGTCTGACACCGTTTCCATGGTTTCTCCATCAAAACTCAATTTTATGTAACCTTAATTTTAGTTGTGGCTTCCCTGGTAGCTCAGTTGGTAACGAACCCGCCTGCGATGCAAGAGGCCCTTGTTAAGAATCTTATTAGTCCTAATCTATGCTCAACCGTATTAAAATTTACAGTACAGCTCAGTGCAAATAAAGAATATTATCCTTTAACATTATGTACATTTTATTCCATTCAAAATTACCTGAGTTTAGTGACATGAAAAATTTTCTCTCTTCTTCCTAATGAGCATATAGCCCCATTTGAGTGTATGTCTGTACTCAGTGGAGATGAATTTGAGTAGGCTCCAGGAATTGGTGGTGGACAGGGAGGCCTGGCATGCTGTGGGACATGGGATCGTGAGGAGTCGGATACTACTGAGCAAATGAACTGAACCGCATGTACGAAAATATTCACATGACTTGATCAATTTTTTATTCTTCTTTTTGATTTGTTTTTGGAAGAACTTCTAGAGAAGAAGGGAATGACTACCCATTCCAATATTCGTGCTTGAGAATTTCTTCTACAGAGGAATCTGGCAAATTAGAGTTCCTGGAGTCACAAAGAATGGGACATGACTGAGTGACTAAAACTTTTCTTGTGTCTAGTATTCTTTACAGTTACAGAAGCTTGTGAAACTGCTGCACTCAGTATGCCAGCAAATATGGAAAACTCAGCAGTGGCCACAGGACTGGAAAAGGTCGGTTTTCATTCCAGTGCCAAAGAAAGGCAATGCCAAAGAATGCTCAAACTACCACACAGTTGCACTCACCTCACACGGTAGTAAAGTAATGCTCAAAGTTCTCCGCGCCAGGCTTCAGCAATACGTGAACCATGAACTTCCAGATGGTCAAGCTGGTTTTAGGAAAGGCAGAGGAACCAGAGATCAAATTGCCAGCACCCACTGGATCATCAAGAAAGCAAGAGAGTTCCACAAAAACATCTATTTCTGCTTTATTGGCTATGTCAAAGCCTTTGACTATGTGGATCACAATAAACTGTGGAAAACTCTAAAAGAGTTGAAAATACCAGACCACCTGATCTGCCTCTTGAGAAACCTATATGCAGGTCAGTAAGCAACAGTTAGAACTGGACATGGGACAAGTCACTGGTTCCAAATAGGAAAAGGAGAACGTCAAGGCTGTATATTGTCACCCTCCTTATTTAACTTATATGCAGAGTACATCATGAGAAACGCTGGGCTGGAAGAAGCACAAGCTGGAATCAAGATTGCCGGGAGAAATATCAATAACCTCAGATATGTGCATGATACCACCCTTATGGCAGAATGTGAGGAGGAATTAAAAAGCCTCTTGATGAAAGTGAAAGAGGTTAGTGAAATTTTGGGCTTAAAGCAGAACAGTCAGAAAACGAAGATCATGGCATCTGGTCCTATCACTTCATGGGAAATAGATGGGGAAACAGTGAACACAGTGTCAGACTTTATTTTGGGGGGCTCCAAAATCACTGCAGATGGTGATTGCAGCCATGAAATTAAAAGGCGCTTATGCCTTGGAAGGATAGTTATAACCAACCTAGATAGTATATTAAAAAGCAGAGATACTACTGTTCTAACAAAAGTCCATCTAGTCGAAGATATGGTTTTTCCTTTAGTCATGTGTGGATATGAGAGTTGGACTATGAAAAAAAGCTGAGCGCCGAAGAATTGATGCTTTTAAATCGTGGTGTCAGAGAAGACTCTTCAGAGTACCTTGGACTGCAAGGAAATCCAAACAGTCCATCCTAAAGGAGACCAGTCCAGGGTGTTCATTGGAAGGACTGATACTGAGGCTGAAATCCCAGTACTTTGGCCACCTTACGCAAAGTGTTGACTCATTGGCAAAGACTCTGATGCTGGGAGGGATCGGGGGCAGGAGGAGAAAGGGACCACAGAGGATGAGATGGCTGGATGTCATCACCAACTCGATGACATGAATTTGAGTGAACTCCGGGAGTTGGTGATGGACAGGGAGGCCTGCTGTGCTGCAATTCAAGGGGTCACAAAGATTCAGACATGACTAAGAGACTGAACTGAACTGAAATTTTCAGAAACTTCTATCAGCTTTCTTAGATTTATCTCTGTGACTCTGTGTTTTATTGGTTAAAGTCTAAAATACAGTATGAAAAGGCAAAATGATAGGATACTGAAAGAGGATCTCCCCAGCTCAGTATGTGCCCAGTATGTTACTGGATATCAGTGGAGAACTAACTCCAGAAAGAATGAAGGGATGGAGCCAAAGAAAAAACAATACCCAGCTGTGGATGTGACTGGTGATAGAAGCAAGGTCCGATGCTGTAAAGAGCAATATTGCATAGGAACCTGGAATGTCAGGTCCACAAATCAAGGCAAATTGGAAGTGGTCAAACAAGAGATGGCAAGACTGAACGTAGACATTCTAGGAATCAGCAAACTAAAATGGACTGGAATGGATGAATAATTTCAGATGACCATTATATCTACTACTGAGGGCAGGAATCCCTCAGAAGAAATGGAGTAGCCATCATGGTCAACAAAAGAGTTTGAAATGCAGCACTTGGATGCAATCTCAAAAATGACAGAATGATCTCTATTTGTTTCCTAGGCAAATCATTCAATATCACAATAATCCAAGTCTATGCCCCAACCAATAATGCTGAAGAAGCTGAAGTTGAACGGTTCTATGAAGACCTACAAGACCTTTTAGAACTAACACCCCAAAACGGTGTCCTTATAATTATAGGGGACTGGAATTCAAAAGTAGGAAGTCAAGAAACACCTGGAGTAACAGGCAAATTTAGCCTTGGAATGTGGAATGAAGCAGGACAAAGACTAATAGAGTTTTGCCAAGAGAACGCACTGGTCATAGCAAACACCCTCTTCCAACAACACAAGAGAAGACTCTACACATGGACATCACCAGATGATCAACGATATCAGATTGTTTATATTCTTTGCAGCCAAAGATGAAGAAGTTCTATACAGTCAACAAAAACAAGACCAGGAACTGACTGTGGCTCAGATCATGAACTCCTTATTACCAAATGCAGACTTAAATTGAAGAAAGAAGGGAAAACCGCTAGACCATTCACGTATGACCTAATTGAATCCCTTATGATTATACAGTGGAAGTGAGAAATAGATTTAAGGTCCTGGATCTGATAGACTGCCTAATGAACTATGGAATGAGGTTTGTGATAGTGTACAGAAGATAGGGATCAAGACCATCCTCATGGAAAAGAAATGCAAAACAGCAAAATTGCTGTCTGGGGAGGCTTTACAAATAGCTGTGAAAAGAAGAGAAGTTGAAAGCAAAGGAAAAAAGGAAAGATATAACCATCTGAATGCAGAGTTCTAAAGAATAGCAAGAAGAGATAAGAAAGCCTTCTTCAGTGATCAAGGCAAAGAAATAGAGGAAAACAACAGAATGGGAAAGACTCTTCAAGACAAACAGATACAAAGGGAACATTTCATGCAAAGATGGGTTCGATAAAGGACAGAAATGGTCTGGACCTAACAGAAGCAGAAGATATTAAGAAGAGATGGCAAGAATACACAGAAGAACTGTACCAAAAAGATCTTCATGACCCGGACAATCACGATGGTGTGATCACTCACCTAGAGCCAGACATCCTGGAATCTGAAGTCAAGTGGGCCTTAGAAAGCATCACTATGAACAAAGCTAGTGGAGATGATGGAATTCCAGTTGAGCTATTTCAAATCCTGAAAGATGATGCTGTGAAAGTGCTGCACTCAATATGGCAGCAAATTTGGAAAACTCAGCGGTGGCAACAGGACTGGAAAAGGTCAGTTTTCATTCCAATCCCTAAGGAAGGCAATGCCAAAGAATGCTCAAACTACTGCACAATTGCACTCATCTCACATGCTAGTAAAGTAATGCTCAAAATTTTGCAGGCCAGACTTCAGCAATACATGAACCGAGAACTTCCTGATGTTCAAGCTGGTTTTAGAAAAGGCAGAGAAACCAGAGGCCAAATTGACAACATCTGCTGGATCATGGAAAGAGCAAGAGAGTTCCAGAAAAACATCTGTTCTGCTTTATTGACTATGCCAAAGCCTTTGATTGTGTGCATCACAATCAACTGTGGAAAATTCTAAAAGAGATGGGAATACCAGACCACCTAACCTGCCTTTTGAGAAATCTGTATGCAGGTCAGGAAGCAACAGTTAGAACTGGACATGGAACAACAGACTGGTTCCAAATAGGAAAAGGAGTACGTCAAGGCTGTATACTGTCACCCTGCTTATTAAACTTCTATGCAGAGTACATCATGAGAAACGCTGGACTGGAAGAAACACAAGTTGGAATCAAGATTGCTGGGAGAAATATCAATAACCTCAGATATGCAGATGACACCACCCTTATGGCAGAAAGTGAAGAGGAGCTAAAAAGCCTCTTGATTAAAGTGAAAGAGGAGAGTGATAAAATTGGCTTAAGGCTCAACATTTAGAAAACGAAGATCATGGCATTTGGTGCCAACACTTCATGGGAAATAGATGGGGAAACAATGGAAACAGTGTCAGACTTTATTTTGTTGTGCTCCAAAATCACTGCAGATGGTGACTGCAGCAATGAAATTAAAAGACGCTTACTCCTTGGAAGAAAAGTTATGACCAATCTAGATAGCATATTCAAAAGAAGAGACATTACTTTGCCGACTAAGGTCTGTCTAGTCAAGGCTATGGTTTTTCCAGTGGTCATGTATGGATGTGAGAGTTGGACTGTGAAGAAGGCTGAGCACCGAAGAATTGATGCTTTTGAACTGTGGTGTTGGAGAAGACTCTTAAGAGTCCCTTGGACTTCAAGGAGATCCAACCAGTCCATTCTGAAGGAGATTAGCCCTGGGATTTCTTTCGAAGGAATGATGCTAAAGCTGAAACTCCAATACTTTGGCCACCTGATGCAAAGAACTGACTCATTGTCAAAGACTCTGATGCTGGGAGGGATTGGGGGCAGGAGGAGAAGGGGATGACAGAGGATGAGATGGCTGGATGGCATCACGAACTTGATGGACGTGAATCTGAGTGAACTCTGGGAGTTGGTGATGGACAGGGAGGCTGTCCTTTTCATATTTTGAACCAGTCTCTTTTTCCATGTCCAGTTCTAACTGCTGCTTCCTGACCTGCATACAGATTTCTCAAAAGGCAGGTTAGGTGGTCTGATATTCCCATCTCTTTCAGAATTTCCACAGTTGATTGTGATCCATACAGTCAAAGGCTTTGGCATAGTCAATAAAGCAGAATAGATGTTTTTCTGGAACTCTCTTGCTTTTTCCATGATCCAGCGGATGTTGGCAATTTGATCTCTGGTTCCTCTGCCTTTTCTAAAACCAGCTTGAACATTGGGGAGTTCACGGTTCATGTATTGCTGAAGCCTGGCTTGGAGAATTTTGAGCATTTCTTTACTAGCATGTGAGATGAATGCAATGTGTGGTAGTTTGAGCATTCTTTGGCATTGCCTTTCTTTGGGACTGGAATGAAAACTGACCTTTTCCAGTCCTGTGGCCACTGCTGAGTTTTCCAAATTTGCTGGCATATTGAGTACAGCACTTTCACAGCATCATCTTTCAGGATCAAAAATATACAGTGTATACTAAATAGTTAAAATGATTATTTTTGCCAAGGTTGTGGTAACCCAAAATGTGAAGAGCAAATTAAACCAAGGAGGGTCTTAGAATGCAAACTGATAAACCAGATCCATATTGTCTCATGTCCGGAATTTCTTTTCCAACTTGCACCCAGACCATGACGTTTTTTGGAGGCTTGTTCGGGGACTTGGAGTCTTCCCCACGTCCTCAGTTCTCCTTTGTCATACGGACCCTCTGCCAACAGGCAATTGCTATGGCAGCAACTGAGCAACTCTGGCCAGGGTTACCCTGTGGTGCGTTCCAAAGGCTCCACTGCTCACTGCACCCAAAATAGCTGCCGCTCGAATGGGTGAGGGTCTCCTTTTTCTTTTTTGCAAGTGTGGACTGTGTCAACCAATATTGTGTGGGCACAGGTCAGACACGTAAAAGACATTAGGGCGGCTGCCACAGGAAGACTCCCATGTGAGGATAAGGGGCACACAACTGATCATGCCACAAGGACATCCCCACCTCCCCATCCCCCGTAAGGCAACTTCTGTCCACCGTGTCAAGCACATAGCGATTGAAGCAAATCAGAGAGCACTGTCCCTGGGCCACCACCTCTTGGATATATCGTAAGGCGGATTCCTCAGCCTTCTTCCCTGTCACTCTCACTTCTTTCCCTTTTGGTCTGGATTGATTTACAAGAGCCTGGTTTTTGCCTCTGAGCCATCCCAAGAGTGACCAGTCACCTGGTTTCTCCCAGGAATCTCTGTCTTCCTCTGTCCGTGTCACCTGGTGGCTTAGCTGCACGGTTCTCAAAGGGCTCCTCTCAGTGTTGGATGCGATTGTTGGGACACTCGGCCATTTTGTGCATTAGTTGCACAGAGAGATCGCTGGGAGGAAGGGGACGCCTTTCTGTGAGCCAGTGACTCTCAGTACTCCCATTCTATGGTAGGTAGGCTAAGAGTGGGTTCTGTTACGTCCCAGGAGGCTCTCTCATACTCAGCCTTGTGCTACATCGTCAGAAACTGGAAGATTTTGACCCTCCAAAAGGCCTGGCTCCAATACAAGCGGGGGATCCCCCCAAAATGGCCTCTGAATGGAACATTAGATTTTGCCAAAAGAATGGAAAAGACTCAATTTCCTTGCGTTCTGTTGCCTCTCTGTCTTCTGTCCCTCTCTGTCTCTCTCCATCAGATTTCCTAGATGACCCCTACTCCACCTTTCATATACACATGATCTGAGGATTTGATCCACAGAATCAAAGGATTCTGAGGTTCCCTTTGGTCCAGGTCTTTCTTCTATATTCAAAAGCGTGAAGGATCAAAAACTGTCCTAACATTCTAAAGAATCCCCTTTAAGGAAGCTTCTCTCTCAGTTGGAGAGGGATCCAAGCTTCCCCCACTCTTGATCATCCTAAAGTATTCTTTCTGACTACTCCTCTTTGTCAGGGATGGGAAGTACCAAGCTTCCCTCATTCCTGCAAATTCCCTTGAAGTTTCAGATTCTTCTCATGGGACAAAGACCTCACTTCGCATCAGAGGGACAGTCCAAAATTTTTATCAGCTGAAATGCCCCTGATATCAGAGTCAATCTGAGCACTATTTGGCCTATATTTTAGCTATAAAACTAATACTATAGAAAGGAAACGTGACTTTTTGACACAGGATGGCCCCGATATCCTTTAGACTCTGGAGAAAACTGCTTGAAATGAAATTTTCTTTCCCTTGGAGGCTTCAAAACCAGTTCTCTTTGCATATGCATTTAAGAACAACTACCCACTCCAGTGTTCTTGCCTGGAGGATCCCAGGGATGGGGGAGCCTGATGGGCTGCTTTCTATGGGGTCGCACAGAGTCAGACACGACTGAATTGACTTAGCAGCAGCAGCTTGTTAAAAGTCCTGTCTAGGGAAAAGCTTGAAGTTAACCCTTTCTATGTCCTTGAAATACACTGCCCACTTTGCCTGAGACCTGACTCAGCCTTGGGCAAATCAGAACTTCAAGCCAAACAAACAAACAAAGGGTCAAGAGATGTTTTAAATCTCAGGCAGGAAACTATGAGTTCTCTGTCTGTCTGGATTTAAACATAGGTCTCAGTGTGTGCTCTGTTTTTTTTTTTTTAATAGTATTGCTGAAGTTGTAAGTGAGTTCTAATTTAATTGGCCTAAAGGAAAGTAATCACTTACAATCAGACAATTCTAACTGCAAGAGAAATTAACCTAAATGAATTTCAGATTCCTGTGAACTGGGAAATATAAATATTAAATATCTAGTATTAATGTTTGTTTGCTCATCTAATGTAGATATGTCTAAGAGTCATTAAGCACAGTATTTTCATTGTGCCTAGGTTTATTATAAGTTAGATATTGTTATATTTTTATATCTGTTACAAGTTTGTCAACCAGGAAAGTATCTCTAGGAAAGGGGGAAAAAAACAAACTTCAAAGAAAATGTAAAACAGATATGAGCTTTCAGAGAAACTCTTTTAAGAATAATTATAGTTTAGAAATGTCTGTCTAAAACATTCTCTAGATTTTGGTAACCTGAATTTCTAGGGCTGTGCTAAACTAAGTGATGGAAGTTTATTGAATAGCTAGGTCATTTCCAAATAAAATCAGATTCTGAAACATTCATTACTGAGGACTAACTTCCTCTTACAGAGAAACTAGAGATTTTGGACTTTTGATGAATCATGCTTGATGCCATCCTGAGATGTTCTCTAGGTTTGTTTGTTTTTTTTTTAGAAATTATCACTGGTATTTATGTTTCCCAATCTAGAGAATGCGTAAGTTCTTAGTTGCTTAAGAAAAGCAGCATATGTATTTTCAGTAAAGAAGGTATGAGGAATGAAATTACATTTTATGAAGGAAAAGCAAGTAGGTCTGACTTACAGGTGGCTGTTTCAGGATGGGAGAACAAAGTAATGGGTATAGAGAGTGATAAGGTTTTATGGAAAGTGGACCCCAAGGGAAGAGTTTTGTCCATAAATACAAGTTCTATTGAGATGCTGTGCTGCCTTTGATAATGGATTTTAAGTTTCTTTACCCCTGAATTGATCCGTTCTAGGTTTACCTAGGAAATCTTCTTTGTTAGTTTGGCTAAGTGCATATATTGTTTCCCAGTGATCTATATGATTTTATCTGACTGAGTGTTATAACCCCTTTTGATATTTGTCCACAAAACTTCCTAAATGACTTGACTTCTAGCTGACTTTGGAATGATTCAGAGGGCCCCTGAGACTACCTGGGTTCATTGGACATGTTAAATTACATGGGAAGTACTATTGAAGGGGTGATAAATCTTCTCAGGTTATACTGTATAGTTGTGTTACTAATATAGATATCCTAAAATTATGTGTTCATATAGATCTGATATGCCCTAATAAAATGTGGTCGACTATAATTCTACTTATCCTGGTAAAGTGTTACAAGTCACAGCAGTGACCAGGCCACACTGTCATTTGCAGTTTAATCAGATTTAAACATGCCTTCTATGGTTACACTCTGATCCCTTTGTAAGAATACTGCTGCTTCATGATTTATGGAAAAGATTTTCTAAGGTTAACTGATAAACAAGTTTTGTTTGCTGTCTGGTAAGCTCATACCAGACTGGAATTTAGTCTAATCTCTATGTTAATAGAACAAAGTCTTCTTAGAATGCAGGTTTCAAAAAGAGATTATGTTTCTTTGCCTTTAATTGATTTATATTCATTTTCAAAATCTTTTATTACTTTGGTAAAGTAAATAAGCCTTACTTAAGGTTATGGTACATGTAAACAAAGCTCCTTCTTCTTTTACAAAAATAACCCCTCATGGTTAGACTTTTGCCATCCTGATGTCCTTAAAACATGGCCGTGGTCTGCTTCTCAATCAGGGAATTAAAAAATGGGTGAAGAACAGCTGTAAATCAAAGAGTCAGGAGTATGGGAAGTCTAACATGGCTGCCTGGCTTTTCCCAGCCCTGGTACCTCAGAGGGTAAGGCGTCTGCCTACAACCCGGGAGACCCGGGTTCTATCCCTCAGTCGGGAAGATCCCCTGGAGAAGGCAATGGCAACCCACTCCAGTACTGTTGCCTGGAAAATCTCATGGACTGAAAAGTCTGGTAGGCTACAGTCCATGGGGTCGCAGAGAGTTGGATACGACTGAGCGACTTCACTTCACTTGACAAACCTCATTTATACTTGATGGGTTAAAGCCTTCCCTGGCTACAGGGTTAATGCCTTAGTAATGAAAATATTATGTTTTATGAACAATTAACTTTTTTTCATTGTTAAACTAAGTTTCTAGTTTTGTTAATTAAAGTCTAGTGTTTACTAAGACTCACTTCTGAGGTAGTTTCTTCTTATGTTATATTTTTTAAAGATTTAATTAAGTTATAAAAAGGACACTCTAAGTTTGTTTCTAAAACTAATCTCAGTAAGCAATCTTCAGATAAAGATTATTTTATAATTGCTCTTTCAGATGAGAATAGTTTCCCTAATGGCTTGTAGATCATAATTCATCTTTTTTTGTTCATATTAGAAATTAGATAGAAAGGATTACTGTGTAAAAAAATATATTTTGTAATACAAGCCAAGCCACTAAATCACGACCAGTTCTCTGAACTTGCCATTATCATCTTGGGTCACATTAGGAAGTCTGCACAGCCACATGGCATCTGTACTGTGTATTTCAGGGACGGCTGACATTCCAGGATGTGGCCATAGACTTCACTCAAGAGGAGTGGGAATGCCTGGACCTCAGTCAGCGGGAATTGTACAGGGACGTGATGTTAGAGAATTACGGGAACCTGGCCTCCTTGGGTGAGGATAACTGCCTTCCAGAATCCCTTATCTACCCACTGGGTTTTTGTTCCGTCATGTCAAGAATGTCTTCTGAAATTTTCTGCTTCCCACGGTAGTTTCAGATCTCTGCTTTCTAGGGGATAATGGGTATATGTGAGTTTAGAAAGAAAGCCTTCATGATGATTCGTTATGCTGGTGACGTTTTTCTTACTTAATGTACTCTGCCTCCTTCGTTCTAGGTTAGTGGTAATTGTGTAAGTTCTGTGGTATTAAATAGTTGGACCCTCTCTTAATTTCACATTACTTTACTTTTGCCTTAGTACTACTTGACCAGAATCTCAGGACCTGATTGTTAGGTGTTTGTTAGTATTGTATAGCAGCTTTGAATAAAATATTTTAGGAAATCATTTTCTAGAACAAAATGTGTTCTCATCTCACCTAAATACATATTGGATTCGAAACTGATGAATCTCTAACAACACAAATATTCCTTTCTCTGATCAATAGGTCTTGTCTCTAAGCTGGACCTGGTCGCCTTTCCGGAACAATTGAAGGATCCCAGAAATATAAGGAGAATGGGGACAACAGCCATTAACCCAGGTAGGTATGAATGGATGGAGATGATGACTCAGATGAGAGGTCCAAGGAGAGAACTCATCCTTCGTCACATGGTTTTGGAAGATTTGCTTCAATGGAAATGGTTTTCAACAACCTGGGCTTGTGTCATAGAAATGTATCACCTGCCCCATTCTCTCATGAAATCATTCATGAATTTATCTCCAGTGATTACCTTTCTCCATCACAGTGTGACCTAAAAGTCTCTTGGCTTGTGACAAACTGCATGCATTCGTTGCTCCTTGATTTCTTCGATTACTTGGGGATCCTAGGAAAACTCTACCCATTTTTGAGTTACTGTATGACAGTCCTTTTAAAGTTTCCTTCTACCTCTAGATAGAAATGTGTGAATGGAATGATAGATAAACTGCCAAACTTCTAGGAATACTCGGGACGGGTTTTTGTTCTCTGATTTATAATTTCCTATCCACTGGGAGTGACACATAGGACCTTCAAAATAAATTTCAAATTCAAGTAATTTTTCACTGCAGAAAGCAAAACCTGGTGAAAATGAAAAAATGCATATCTCAGGTTGACTTCAAAGTTTCTCTTTTCCTTATATGATCTCATATTAAATATCTTTAGTGTGTTTGCCCCAATTTCAACATGCTAAAATACTTTATTATATTCTATTACTTCATAGAGTTTTAAAATAAATTGATATAAAGTCCTAGC
>SJYF01000403.1:751538-762532 GCA_006410515.1 Procapra przewalskii
TTATTAATGGTTGATTTAAACTATGACAATTTTTAGATAATGTAAATAAATTTTTATTAAAATTTCTAATTGGAAATAGCTGTTTTCCAATTTTGTACTCCTATACAGCAAAGAGAATCAACTATACATATTACTCAGTTCAGTTCAGTTGCTCAGTCGAGTCTAACTCTGTGATCTATGGTCTGCAGCAAACCAGGCTCCCCTATCCATCACCAACTCCCAGAGCCTGCTCAAACTCATGTCCATCAACTCAGTGATGCCATGCAACCATCTTATCCTCTGTCATCTTCTCCTTTCATCTTCAATCTTTCCCAGCAGTAGGGTCTTTCTCAGTGAGTCTGTTCTTTGCATCAGGTGGCCAAAGTATCAGAGCTTCAGATTCACCATATCCTTCCAGTGAATATTCAGGACTGATTTCCTTTAGAATGGAGCAGTGTGATCTTCTTGCAGTCCAAGGGACTCTCAAGAGACTTCTTCAACACCATAGTTCAAAAACATCAATTCTTTGGCACTCAGCTGTCTTCATGGTCCAACTCTCACATCCATACATAACTACTGGAAAAATCGTAGCTTTGATTACATGGACCTTTGTCAGCAAAGTAAAGTTTCTGCTTTTCAATATGCTGCCTAGGTTGGTCATAGCTTTTCTTCCCAGGAGCAAGCGTCTTTTACTTTCATGGCTGTAGTCACCATCTGCAGTGATTTTGGAACCCCCAAAATTAAAGTCTCTCACTGTTTCCACTGTTTCTCCCACTGTTTGTCATGAAACGATCTGACCGGTGCCATGATCTTGGTTTTTGAAGGTTGAGTTTGAAGCCAGCTTTTTCACCCTCTTCTTTCAGTTTCATCAAGAGACTTCTCAGTTCCTCTTCGTGAGAGAGTCGTTTACTAGGCAGGCTGATTATAAGTCTAGGGGTCCTCAAGGAGAGAGGGGTCTGGAATTTTCAAGGAGGATAAAAAGGACAAACTTTTTATCCCTCAACAAAATTTAGGATTTTGTATCCTGCCTGAGGACAGTCTCTGGATTTAACCTTCTGGATAATCCTGTTATCTTAGTTCACCCCCCATGAATTGCAGCACACCAGGCCTCCCTGTCCATCACCAACTCCAGGAGTTCACTCAAACTCACGTCCATCGAGTCGGTGATGCAATCCAGCCATCTCATCCTCTGTCATCCCGTTCTCCTCCTGCCCCCAATTCCTCCCAGCATCAGAGTCTTTTCCAATGAGTCACCTCTTCACAAGACGTGACCAAAGTACTGGAGTTTCAGTTTTAGCATCATTCCTTGCAAAGAACATGGAGGACTAATCTCCTTTAGAATAGACTGGATGGATCTCCTTGCAGTCCAAGGGACTCCTGTCAAGTGTCTTCTCCAGTACCACGGTTGAAAAGCATCAATTCTTCAGTGCTCAGCTTTTTTCACAGTCCACCTCTCACATCCATACATGACTACTGGAAATACCATAGCCTTGACTAGACAGACCTTTGTTGGCAAAGTAATGTCTCTGCTTTTGAGTATGCCATCTAGGTTGGTCATAACTTTCCTTCCAAGGAGTAAGCATCTTTTAATTTCATGGCTGCAATCACCATCTGCAGTGATTTTGGAGCCCAAAACATAGAGTCTGACACAGTTTCCACTGTTTCCCCATTTATTTCCCTTGAAGTGATGGGACCAGATGCCATGATCTTCATTTTCTGAATGTTGAGCTTTCAGCCAACTTTTTCACTCTCCTCTTTCACTTTCATCAAGAGTCTTTTTAGTTCCTCTTCACTTTCTGCCATAAAGGAGGTGTCATCAGCATATCTGAGGTTATTGATATTTCTCCTGGCAATCTTGATTCCAGCTTGTGCTTCTTCCAGTCCAGCGTTTCTCATGATGTACTCTGCATAGAATTTAAATAAACAGGGTGACAATATATAGCTTTGACGTACTCCTTTCCCAATTTGGAATCAGTCCGTTGTCACATGTTCAATACTCACTGTTGCTTCTTGACATGTATACACATTGCTCAGGAGGCAGATAAGGTAGTCTGGTATTCCCATCTCTTTAAGAATTTTCCACAGATTCTTGTGATGCACACAATCAAAGGCTGTGGTGTTGTCAATAAAGCAGATGTAGTTGTTTTTCAGAACTCTCTTGCTTTTTATATGATCCAAGGGATGTTGGCAATTTGATCTCTGGTTCCTCTGCCGTTTCTAAATCCAGGTTGAATGTCTGGGAGCTCTTGGTTTATGTACTGTTAAAGCCTCGCTTGGAGAATTTTGAGCCTTTGTTGTTGTTTGAAATAAGGAAAATTGTGTAGTAGTTTGAGCATTCTTTGGCATTGCTTTTCTTTGTGATTGGAATGAATATTGACCTTTTCCCATCCTGAGGCCACTGCTGAGTTTTCCAAATTTGCTGGCTTATGGAGTGCAGAACTTTAGCATTATCATCTTGTAGGACTTGAAATAGGTCAGCTGGAGTTCCATCACCTGCGCTAGCTTTGTTGGTAGTCATGCCTTCTAAGGCCGACTTGACTTTGGATGCCAGGATGTCTGTTACGAGGTGAGTGATCACACCATCGTGGTTATCTCAGTCACTAAGATCTTTTTTGTATAGTTCTTCCATGTTTTCTTGCCAACTTCTGTTAATATCTTCTGCTTTTAGGTCCATCTCGTTTCTGTCCTTTATTGTTCCCATCTTTGTATGAAATATTCCTGGTACCTCTAATTTTCTGAAAGAGATCTCCAATCTTTGCCATTCTATTGATTTCCTTCCCATTTATGTCTCCACAGAGCAATGATTAGAGTTCCCTCTTTTAATCATAATTTTAAACTCTCTCTTTTTATTTACTTTCTTAAAATTAGCACTTTATTCAGTTTATCTTATTTGTATTCAGCTTCCTCGGGCGCTGTCTTATGTGTCCTCAGCTTCTGCTTAGTTCTCTGTCATTGTCATCTATGACTTTTAGACTGAAACATCTAATAGACCATTCTCAGAAGCATGTGTGGCAAGAAGCGGATTTAAGAACTACTAGCCATGAAATTAAAAGACGCTTACTCCTTGGAAGGAATGTTATGACCAACCTAGATGGCATATTCAAAAGCAGAGACATTACTTTGCCAACAAAGGTCTGTCTAGTCAAGGCTATGGTTTTTCCAGTGGTCATGTATGGATGCGAGAGCTGGACTGTGAAGACAGCTGAGCACCGAAGAATTATGCTTTTGAACTGTGGTGTTGGAGAAGACTCTTGACAAGAGTCCCTTGGCCTGCAAGGAGATCCAACCAGTCCATTCTAAAGGAGATCAGTCCTGGGTATTCTTTGGAAGGAATGTTGCTAAAGCTAAAATTCCAGTACTTTGGCCACCTCATGCAAAAAGTTGGAAAAGACTCTGATGCTGGGAGGGATTGGAGGCAGGAGGAGAAGGGGACCACGGAGGATGAGATGGCTGGATTGCATCAGTGACTCGATGGATGTGAGTTTGAGTGAACTCCTGGAGTTGGTGATGGACAGCGAGGCCTGGCGTGCTTCAATTTATGGGGTCGCAAAGAGTCGGACACGACTGAGCGACTGAAGTGAACTGAAGTGGACATTTTTACCTTGTTTCTTCCCCTATATCCTATTTCTTTCCATCTCATTTGTCCATCTCGTTCTGTTTCCATCTCATTTGTCCATCTCATTCTGTTTGTGGTCTCTGTTTTGAAGAGTGCAGCAACCTAGTCTTCCTTCTGGTGTCTGCACCTTGATGGGTGAGGTTGGTCTCGAGGTTTGTGCCCTTATCCTCTCTTGATCTGAGCTTTGATTGCTGTTAACTGTGACCAGAGCCTGCCTGGAACATTCAGGGCTGTCTCCCCCATGTTCTGTGGTTGTTACTGCCCTCTGGTGGGGCCTGCTCCCTGCATGGTGGAATAGAACCTCCAGATCTGAGTCTTTGCTGTGATTCTGATCTGTGGTGCTAGGCAGGTGGGATTGGAGCACACCTACTGGGAGAAAAGTCACTGAGTATTACTTCTCTGGGGATGTTCACCTTCGGTTAAGGGATGCAGTGGGTTTCTTCTTTGGGCATCACTCACCAATGGCACTTTGCTCTCTGGTGGTTCAGGCTTCTACCACAAACATGTCCCCTCTCATGCATTTCAAGCTCTCATGTAGTTTTGGCACTATTCTTGGCCAACCTTAAGTGTGGTGGTGATGGCACATGGCCCTAGTGTCTTTTAGATGTTGTTTTCATGAGTCACCAGCATAGATTCAGTGAAGTCAGGTCCTAGGATTGCATTGAGCATGGAGCTGGACCCGCTGTGGTGCTACGGGGGAGCTCAGCCTGTGTCCTGGCCCAGCCCCCTTGTGTACGAGCCCACAAAGTCTACAGCTGCTAAAGCTCCACCTGCCATGACTGGTAGAGCCCTGGTAGTTGATTCAGATGCTCTGTAGGGGCTGAGGTTACAAAGCTGGTCGTGGGTGTAAGACCGTGGCTTGTGTTGCTGCCAGGAGAGGTTTCAGCTTTTCTTCTTTATCCCTGGGTTTCACCTGTGCTTTCAGCTCCATCTGTGCGTGTGGGCAACTCAGAGGTGTCTGCTCCTGATGCTGCCCCAGAGCACAGGTGTCTGCTGATTGTGGAGGAGGTCGATGGGGGTGGCCGTGGCTGGGGGCTCAAAAGACCTACATGTGTGGAGTTCTTCGTATTCCTTGACAAGCAGGAGCTGGCACAAGTAACAAGGGATGCAATGGGTTTCTTCTTTGGGCATCACTCACCAGTGGCACTCTGCTCTCTGGTGGTTCAGGCTCCACCACAAACCTCCCGTTTGCAGAGCTCCTCTCTTACTCCCATCCCTTCAGCATGTTTCCTCACAGCTAACTGCAGCCCTCTGCCTCGGTCTGCTCTGCAAACCCCACATATCAGTACACAGCTCTTTTTGTCACCGGTGGACATGCCTCTGAGGCTGGGTGGGCAGGGCTGGGGTCAGTACCCTGTATGCAGGTCTCCCTCTGTCCTGCTGCCACACCCTGGTTGCCATGTTCTCTTCCCACAGAGAATGAGGCTCTCCCTCTGTCCAAACTGAGCTCCCCCAGAGAGGGGCTTCCCGGGATATGGGGACCTCTCCTCACTTTCGTCCCCCTGCAGGGCTGCAGGCCCCAACCCACTTTGCTCCTCTTCCTTTTCATTCTTCTTTCTTTTGTCCTACCTGGCTCAGCAGGAATCCTTCTTGTCCTTTCAGATTTCCATGGGCCTCTGCTAGTATCAGCTGGGCCTTGTCAGAATTGTTCCATTTCTTATTCATTTGTGGAGACAGAGATGATCTCCACAATCTGCCTAAACCTTGGCATCTTGATCCTTGATCCTAGCTATGGTCATCAGTTTTCTCTAAATGTTTAAAGATATTTTCTGAAAATAGCAGGTAAAATTACTTGTTAATTGGTATCTTTCAGCTATGTCTCCACAAGACACCCAGGATTTGATGCCGGAGAATCAAACAGCGTTTGAATATGTATTCCCAATAGCAAACCTAGGAATATATCAAATATTTCACCACAGAAAGTTAGACTTAATGAAAGACTGGGAATATATGAGGGTATATGAAAGACAGAGAGGATTTTTATATGGACATAAAGAAATGGCGACAGTTACACATTACGCTAAGAGTACTGCAAAAAGAAATGAGCAGCGTGAGTCAAATTGGGAAAAACATCAACTTCAGTCGTCAACATCTGATGAGAAGTGTAAGTGTTTAAGAACTGATTTCCATCCTTTGTTGAAACATACGTGTTCTCTAAAAGGAAATCTGGAAAATCTGGAAGGTAATCTAGTCTCTACTGCAGATACTCATTCAGACAATTCTGAACATAGGCTTCGAGTAAACATACATTCAAGCATGTCTGAACACCTAAAATTGAACAGGGAGTGGGAAAACTCACAATCTAATCACTTTGAGGGATCCTTGAGCAGGGGGTTATTCTTCCCCCAACAGATATTTTCTCACCATTCCAAGATGTATAATGTTGATGTTAATGGAAGAGACACAATCCAACCATCTTTGTCCAATACATATTGTGATATGGTTAATACACAACAACTTTCCATGTGTAATAAAATGAGTCATACCTTTAGTAACAACTACAGCTCCAAAAATTACAAGGGTATTTATGGTGGAGTGAGAAGATATTCTGGCAATGAAACTGGGTACACCATTGAAGGAGACTCAAAATTTATGAAACATCAGGGACCTGAATCTTCAAACAAGAATTCTAAAAGTAATAAATGTATAAATACCTTTGATCAAATGTCAGGTTTTTCTCTAGATAAGAGTTCTTGTACTGAAGAGAGGATTTGTACTGAATATGGGAAGGTTTCTAATCAGTCTTCAGAACTTATTCAACAGCACACTGTTCAGAATCCACAGAAAGAAAACCAGTGTAAGATATGTGGGAGAGTGTTTAGTAAGTCATGCCATCTAAGTAGACATAACAAAATTCATACAAGAAGAAAACCTTTCAAATGTACAGAATGTAGCAAGGTGTTTAACTTTCACTCACTTCTTACTAAACATCAGAGAATTCACACTGGAGAGAGACCTTTCAAATGTCCAGAATGTGCCAAAGCCTTTACTTACAACTCAGATCTTACTCAACATCTGCGAATTCATACTGGAGAGAAACCTTATAAATGTAAAGAATGTAACAAAGCCTTTATCCGTTCCTCACATCTTACTGGGCATCAGCGAATTCATTCTGGGGAGAAACCTTATAAATGTAAAGAATGTAACAAAGCCTTTATTCAGTGCTCAAATCTTACTCGACATCAGCGAATTCATACTGGAGAGAAGCCTTATAAATGTAAAGAATGTAACAAAGCCTTTATTCAGTTCTCACATCTTACTGGACATCAGCGAATTCATTCTGGGGAGAGACCTTATAAATGTAAAGAATGTAACAAAGCCTTTATTCAGTGCTCAAGTCTTACTCGACATCAGCGAATTCATACCGGAGAGAAGACTCATAAATGTAAAGAATGTAACAAAGCCTTTGTTCAGTACTCAGTTCTTACTGGACATCAGCGAATTCATTCTGGGGAGAGACCTTATAAATGTAAAGAATGTAACAAAGCCTTTATTCAGTGCTCAAGTCTTATTAAACATCAGCGAATTCATTCTGGGGAGAGACCTTATAAATGTAAAGAATGTAACAAAACCTTTGCTCAGCGCTCATATCTCATTCAGCATCAGCGAATTCATACTGGAGAGAGACCTTATAAATGTACAGAATGTGGCAAAGCCTTTAGTTATAGTAGTAATTTCAGCAAACATCTGAGAACACACACTTGAGAGAAACCCTAGTAAGAGAACAAGTGATGGAAGAGGTTTGCCCTAAACATGCATCAAAAACACAAGAGTTTATACAAGAAACCTACGGAAATGATGTAATAAATATGTATAAAGGTATTTAATCCAAAGTTAAATCAAAATAAATATCAGAGATTGCATCAGTTCAGTTGCTCAGTCATGTCGGACTCTGAGACCCCACGAATCACAGCACGCCAGGCCTCCCTGTCCATCACCAACTCCCGGAGTTCACTCAGACTCACGTGCATCGTGTTGGTGATGCCATCCAGCCATCTCATCCTCGGTCGTCCCCTTCTCCTCCGTCCCCCAACCCCTCCCAGCATCAGGGTCATTTCCAATGAGTTGACTCTTCGCATAAGGTGGCCAAAGTTTTGGAGTTTCAGGTTCAGCATCATTCCTTCCAAAGAACACCCAGAACTGATCTCCTTTAGGATGGACTGGTTGGATCTCCTTGCAGTCCAAGGGACTCTCAAGAGTCTTCTCCAATACCACAGTTCAGAAGCGTCGATTCTTAGGCGCTCAGCTTTCTTCACAGTCCAACTCTCACATCCATACATGACCACTGGAAAAACCACAGCCTTGACTAGACGGACCTTTGCTGGCAAAGTAATATCTCTGCTTTCACTAGAAGGCATTTCATCAATTTTGTTTTCAGAAGTTTCTCTGAAGGAGAATGACTGCAGTGATTACTCTATAGTTAAAACACATAGAAAATGGATATATTGGCATGAATCGTGAGAGGAAGGTTGATGGTGAGAAAGTTACAATTCTTAACACTGTATGTATGCTTGTTAATAATGACGTGATTTGAGATTATTTGAAGTGAATGTAATTCAGCACTCAAATAATCCATACTATGCTTTGTTTCTAGTGTGTTTGCAAACATAGATTTTTGATGGTTTATTAAAGATTAGCCTTTTTATATTGTGTTGCAACCATTTCTATCTATGCTCCATTAGAAGATGAAGGATACCATAATGTAAAATGGACAATGACCATCTAAATGGAGGTGTTTGTCATTGATGTGAAATATCTGGAGGTTGCCATGATGTAAGTAATCATTTAATCTTTCCATGTTGTAAAGCAAGAGAGAAGTTGGTTGTAATATGGTTTCAACAGCAATATCCTTGATTTGTAATAGGAACACAATGACAGTTCACTGCAATATTAATGTATCTTTATAATATGAACACAAGTCATGATTATTACTTAACAACGTTGAAATAAAGACAGTGATAACCTAGAGATGTATTAGAAACCCTTCCTGGAAAAGGCTTGGAATTAGTGTATACCATACTTGCTAAGTGCTTCCTAGGCTTTGTATGGTAAGCTGTAAAAACCACAAATCTCACATCATATCAAAAAATGTATGTCTTTCTCAGTACTTTTGATCTGTATTTAATCATGGATCATACCGTGGATTGAAGAAAGGTCTTATTTCAACTATATGTGAAATTAATACCTGGTTATTAATAAAAGTGAATGGCTTTTAGTGTTTCAGTTGATTATAATGAATGAAATGTTAACCCACCACCAACAGTAACCTCGCCCACCTTATTTAAGGTTGTAGTGAAGAGACCACAATGAACTATTTAAAGTAAGACAGAAGTTTGCTATAAGGTTTCAATAGAAATATCCTTGATATGCCATGGAGATGGCATATGTGGAAAATAGTTTACTCAGCAGCTTTAAATTTCTCATAACTTCAGATATATCCCATCATTTCTATGTTGTATCTCCTCTCCCATTTTGTAATTACTTGGACACTGGGATGATTCTAAGAAGAAAGAAGATACAGAGCATTGTTGACAGTTTCCCTGAACTGCTCCGTGCTGTTGCTGCCTCAGCACCTGTCTGGGGAGCAGGTAGCCTGCAGGTCCCTGAGCTCACACCAGCCAGTCCTGTGAGCCCCTGCTCTAGGTGACCCCCTTCCTGAGACCAGCAGTCTCGCTGAACCCCAGGGTCTATTCACAGGTCCCCCTTCAATCACACTGAGAGAGTCTATTTCTAGGCAGGTTAATAAGTCCGGGGCTCCCCATGGAGAGAGGGGTCTGGAATTCTCAAGGAGGAAGAACACACCCCCCCCCCCCCCCCCNNCATCCCTACATTCCTTAGGATTATATAAGAAATTACCCTGCATGAGGACAGTCTGGAAAAAAACCTTCTGGCTAGTCCTGTTGTCTTAAAATATAAATTATGGGAGTGGTTCTAGTGAGGCCTTTACAACCTCCAGACATTCTTTTGATTCGCTGGAATAACTAAAAGTATATAACTCCTTTGCTAACCCTAGCAAGGGGGCACTCTTTCTGTTCCTTTCAGATGTCTGTCAGAAACTTTCTCTGTCTCTTTTATACTTTAATACAACTTTATTACACAAAAGCTCTGGATGATCAAGCCTCCTATCTGGCCCCAGATTGAATTATTTTCCTCAGGAGGCCAAGAATCCAGTCATCTCTTGTGGTTGAGCAGCAGCCTTTCAATACCCTCACAGTGCTCACCAGAATCCTTACCTTGGTTTCAATGAATTAACCCATACTCAGCCTAGGGAGCCCGAGGCATTTCACTCAGGGTAAATTATGAAAGCTGAACTGCAAGTACTCCTGTTTTCTCTGCCTGATCCTACCTTAGAACTCTCTCAGGGCTTCCCTGGTGGCTCAGAGGTTAAAGCATCTGCCTGGAATGCGGGAGACCCAGGTTCAATCCCTGGGTTGGGAAGATCCCCTGGAGAAAGAAATGGCAACCCACTCCAGTACTCTTGCCTGGAGAATCCCATGGAGGAAGGAGCCTGGTGGGCTACAGTCCATGGGGTTGCAAAGAGTCGGACAGGGCCGAGCAACTTTAATAAAAAAAAAAAAAAAAAAGAACTCTCTCAGAAATTCCTGCCTTAAATCCTCCCCTACAGTGAGGTCTTAGGTATGGTGAGTGTGAGGCTTTGATCTCAGGACTCCTGAATGTTCTTTGGGGGAAGAAACATAAGAAAAAGTGGGATTTGCTGATGACTCCTTTCATGCCCACCCTATTAAATAGTCACATCTGTTCTTAATTTCACAGTTACACACTTACTTTGCCTTCATAGTACTTGACCAGTATCTCAGGATCTGATGTTATGTATTTGTTAGTGTTAAATACGTGATTTGAATAAAGAATTTGGGGAAATCATTTCCCAGGCTCTTTAACAGGCTCTTTAAGGTCCCTTGCATTCTCGTCTCAACTGAATACATATTGGATTGGACACTGATGAATCTCTGACAACACAAATATTCCTTTTTCTGATGAACAGGTCCTATGGGCTCTAAGCTGGACCTGATCACCTTTCTGGAGCAATTGAACGATCCCAGGAATATAAGGAGAAGGGAAACAACAGCCATATAACCAGGTAGGTACGAATGGATGGAGATAATGACTCAGAGGAGAGGTCCAAGGAGCAGTGAGGAAGTCATCCTTCATCAGATGGTTTTGGAAGATTATCTTCAGTGGAAATGATTTTGGAAAACCTGGGTTTGCGTCCACTGCTGTCATAGAAATGTATCACTTACCCTATTCTGTCTCTTAAATCATGCATAAATTCATCTCTGGTGTTTACTTTTCTTCATCACCGTGTGAACTTAAAGTATCCTCTTGTGTTGTGGCAATCTGCATTCATTTGTTGCTCTTCCATTTCGTGGGGGGGGGGGGG
>SJYF01000403.1:768179-781992 GCA_006410515.1 Procapra przewalskii
GTCACGTATAGATGTGAGAGTTGGACTGTGAAGAAGGCTGAGCGCCGAAGAATTGATGCTTTTGAACTGTGGTGTTGGAGAAGACTCTTGAGAGTCCTTTGGACTGTAAGGAGATCCAACCAGTCCATTCTGAAGTCCTGGGGTTTCTTTGGAAGGAATGATGCTAAAGCTGAAACTCCAGTACTTTGGCCACCTCATGCGATTTGACTCATTGGAAAAGACTGATGCTGGGAAGGATTGGGGGCAGAAGGAGAAGGGGATGACAGAGGATGAGATGGCTGGATGGCATCACTGACTCGATGAACGTGAGT
The DNA here is from genome assembly GCA_006410515.1 of Procapra przewalskii. Classification (NCBI taxonomy): domain Eukaryota; kingdom Metazoa; phylum Chordata; class Mammalia; order Artiodactyla; family Bovidae; genus Procapra; species Procapra przewalskii. The sequence continues at coordinate 768,491 of SJYF01000403.1, forward strand.
CTGAGTGAACTCCGGGAGATGGTGATGGACAGGGAGGCCTGGCACGCTGCAATTCATGGGGTCGTGAAGAATCGGACATGACTGAGCGACTGAACTGAACTGAATACTTTGTTTTGAGAACTTCCTTACCAACTTAGAATCCATTTTGTCCCTGGGTCTGTTCCTTTTGAGGAATCAGAGAAACATCATTCTGTGCAAGAAACGTTTTTTTCCCACGGGATCAAAGGAGTCTTGGCTGAATATCTCGTTTGCAAGAATGTTCAGCTCTGACCGGGAGCCTTGTTTGTAGCTGTCTTCCCAGCCTCCCTTATACTTTGTTCCCTACAGTCTGGTATTCCCATCTTGCTAAGAATTCAGAAAACTAAGATCATGGCATCTGGTCTCAACATTTCATGGGAAGTAGATGGGAAATAATGGAAACAGTGACAGACTTTATTTTTTCATGTTCCAAAATCACTGCAGATGGTGACTGCAGCCATGTAATTTAAAGACGTTTATTCCTTGGAAGAAAGGTTATGACCAACCTAGACAGCATATTAAAAAGCACAGATATTATTTTGCCAACAAATACCCATGTAGTCAAGGGTATGGTTTTTCCAGTAGTCATGTATGGATGGGAGAGTTGGGCTATAAAGAAAGCTGAGCACTGAAGAACTGATCATGTGGTAAAGACTCTGAGTCCCTTAGAGAGCTAGGAGATCCAACCAGTCCATCCTAAAGGAAATCAGTCCTGAATATTCATTGAAAAGACTGTTGCTGAAGGTGAAACTCCAATACTTTGGCCACCTGATGCTAATAAGTGACATTAGAATAGACCCTGATACTGGGAAAGGTTGAAGACAGGCACAGAAGGGGACAATAGAGGAAGACATGTTTGGGTGGCATCACTGATTCCATGGGGTCCCAAGAGTCAGACACGACTGAGCGACTGAACTGAACTGAATCACTCAGATGAACCGTTGGGATGAAATTATAACCAGAGACCTGCTTACAACAGAGCAGTTGGTTTTTCTCTTAGGAAGTGAGTCCAGAAAGAGAGAGACCAGAACCCACATTGTTGTTTATAACATAACCACTGAAATGACATACTGTTACTCATGCCAGAATCTGTTGATACACAGATTGTTTCTGTTAATTGTTGTTGCTGCTGCTGCTGAAGAGATTATGTTCTACTTTTCATCATTGAGGAGACATCCATCATCACTCACTCACACAAAAGGCTTTTGAATTTTCCCCATTTTTCAACTTGCTGAAAACACCTTGGCTTCACATAGAGACACCTCTCAAAATTTTTCTCTTTTGCCTTAAGTTGTTTGAAACAGTAGTTAGAACAGGCAGGAGGCAGCTCTGCTCAGAAGGAATCAAACAGATTTAAAGGCAGAGAAAGGAAGCACAGCTGGACAGAAGGACCAACAGACCCAGAATTGACAGGAGCAGGGGTGAGGGGAGGCAAGGCTCTGCCCCCGCTGGCCCCACCCCTACGTACCTGCAGTTCTGGCCTCGTTCTACGCGCCACTTTACTAAGCCTCTAGTTGGCCGTGACGTAGCTCATTCACCTTCCTTTGTACTGGATCTTCTGCCCGCACGTGCACTGTATCCTGCAGACCTGGAATTGAGCTTAAAGAGTCACAGAGAGTTCTGGTGACTTTGTTTGTATGTTTGTTTGTTTAAAATCTTGATTTCGTAGTCCCACAGCCTTTGGTCCTTCACGCTTTGGTTTCAGGGGTCTCTATGGACCTTCAGTCTGCCGTCCCATGTTCCCGTCCCCAGTGTGTCTTCTCATCGCCATGAGAAGTTCTGAAGTCCATTAGCTTAGCTGCCAGGTCCCTGGGGCCCACGTTCACTTCCTGTTAATATCATTCTAGAGTCCATGTCCTTCTCTGGCAGCTCTGCCTTCTAACTTGTAGAGACTGCTGCTTAAAGTCCTGCATTACCCAACCCCTAGGTCCATGAAGAGGTGAAGGAGGCTCTATTCTGTATGGAGTCTGGTCAGGGTCTCGCCTAAAATTTGAAGGGGAGGGTCAGCCTAGAATGTGTGGTTTTCACAGGAATGGCCGCGAGTTCAGAAGAAATGAATAAAAACTGTTGAGACCTGACAGAAGCCATGAGAAGCTTCAAGGACTAAAGTACCCAGAGCTACAATCACAGAAAAAGCTGGGTCACTGCCCAGAAGGAGCTGAGATCATCACCATCCACCCCCGACCTTGAGACTCAGCCTATCAGCATATTCCCTGTAGCCTGGTTAGAACTAGCCCAGATAACATGTAAAGTCCCTTAAGCAAGCCCGCATGTGCAAAATTTAGCCAATTAATAGATTCCAAGAACCCCTTGCAACCAATCGGCCCTTGCCAACTCACTGTCTTTGTTCTGAGTCTATAAATACTCCTGTAATTCTGGGCTCCGGGCTCTCTGCCTCACTCCACTGTGTTGGATGTGACAGAGTGCCCTAACTCGAGTTAGCAATAAACTCCCTTCTTGCTTTTGCATTGCCGTGGTGGACTTGTTCTCTCAGTCTGTTTGGAGACTTGGACTCGGAGCGTAACAAAAACACCTCATTTGATTCTGTGCTCCAGAATCCCTGCTGTGTCAGTGGCCGTAGAGGACCGTGTTTTGTACCTGTTGAGATCCTCCCTCTGTGTAGGGCTGTTTCAGGGACCTCGGTGTGTTTTTCTAAGTATTGAACTGCCTATTTGCAACATTCAAGGGTCATTTCCCAAGACTGATCTTACCTGAGAAGGAAGCCCAGAGAAAGAGGAAAGCAAGGAGTCAGACATGACTCGTTCCGAGGTAAGAGATACAGTCCTTTTGTTTGTTTGTTCTGTCTCTCTTTCCTGAAATGCTCTTTTTTTGGACTTGATAAGCTCCTTAACTTCTGAACGGGTTTGTCTGAACTTATCCATAGTCATCATCCCAAGGGACCCATTGCTCTCCTGGCATATCAGTGTGACAGAAAACAGAGTATTGCCAGCCAAAGAAGCTCACTCAAGCTTTTAAGTCCCGACTTTTTATTGGCGTTTAGCTACATAAGCATGGTTGATAACATCTCCAGCATTCTTCCCTCCTTAGAGGTTGGGCTAATTAGCCCACGTGGCTCAAATCCCCATATCTCTAGTGACTTCGTTGGTCTTTGTGAAATGGCCAGCCTCCTAACCGGAGCCATTCCCTTCTTAAACTAGGGGCCCCCATAAGTCATCTTGTTAGCGTAAATTTTAAGGTCCCAAGGAGAGTAGTAAAGCCATTGCAGTCACTAAGGAAATTCCGAGAATGAAAACACTTAAATTTCAAGAGTAAAAGCAAACTTCCAGAACCTGTGGACCAACACCTACTAAATTCTACTTTTCTTTTTCAATTTTAATATTTACTTAGTTTTGGCTATGCTGGGATTTTGCTGATGCACTTGGGCTTTCTCTGTTGTGATTAGGAGGAGCTACTATCTTGTGGAGCTCTGGCTCGAAGGCACGGGTTCAGTTGTTGTGTTAATAACTGGCAGGCTCTGGAGCAGGTGGGCTTCAGTAGTTGTGGCACACTAGCTTACATGCTCCGAGGCTTGTGGGATCTTTCCTGACCAGGGATGGAACCCGTGTCCCCTGCATTGAAGGCAGATTTCTCACCACTGGACCATCAGGCAAGTCCCTAAATTCTTTATTACACAACGTTGAAATCTATATCTTTCCTTTATGCCCTATGATATTTTCTCCCCCTCTGATTTTTGATGTTGCTTTGGAAAACCTCACCTGTTGCATGATTACAAAATATTATGTTGCATTTCATCCTACTCTTTTATTGTTCAAAATAATGTCCAAGTCTCTCTTTAGGTGAGCTTCTTTGGCGACCTTGTGCCTATTGTGCTTTATTTAGTTTAAAATTTCAACTAGTCTGTACAGTGATAGCTTCATCTGTAATTTGGCAGGTTCCCCCCATTTAGGCTTTTATTATTACTGTTATTCAAAATTATGTTAGCTCTCCTAGATACAGCTGAGACTTACATTTGATATACCCATGTTTGTTTTGAGTTTGAACTGTTCTGAATTTGTAGTCAGTGAAGTCTTTATATCACTACATCTTCCAAGTAAAACTTGTGATTTTCAGACTTTATGTGCTTCAGTAAAGTTTTACAGTTTCTTCACATAGGTCTGGAAATGTGCTGTTAATAGGTGTCATGGTATATTTGGTAATATAATGTAGACTGTTTCTCATATTGGGTTTTCAATTACTGTTACTAAAGAGGACAAATTGTTTTCAGTGTACCCAGTTGGCTCAGCAGTAGAGAATCTGCCTGCCAATGCAAGAGACCTGGCTTTGATCCCTGGGTGGGGAAGGTCCCCTGGAGATGTAAAAGGCACCCACTTCAGTGTTCTTGCCTGGGAAATCCCATGAATTGAGGAACCTGGAGGGCTACAGCCCATGGGGGCCACAAAGAGTTGGACATGATTGATGTGACTCAGAACACATTCATGCACAATTAGAAATAGTTGTTTTACCATATATGCTAAAATACACATGAGTTTTCAAAAAAGGGTAGATTAAAAATGTTTCTTCCAGAAGATGTGTTAGTCACAGAAGATTGTTTTTACCCTATGTGTGTTTATGTGCATGTGTGTCTGCAAGCAAAACCTAGGTTATATATTAAAGACATCATCATTTCATGAATATGAATATTTTATTTATTCTCCCTGATGTTCAAGCTGGTTTTAGAAAAGGCAGAGGAACCACAGATGAAATTGCCAGCATCTGCTGGATCATGGAAAAAGCAAGAGAGTTCCAGAGAAAACATCTATTTCTGCTTTATTGACTATGCCAAAGACTTTGACTGTGTGAATCACAATAAACTGTGGAAAATTCTGAAAGAGATGGGAATACCAGACCACCTAACCTGCCTCTTGAGAAATCTGTATGCAGGTCAGGAAGAAACAGTTAGAACTGGACATGGAACAGCAGACTGGTTCCAAATAGGAAAAGGAGTACATCAAGGCTGTATATTGTCACCGTGCTTATTTAACTTCTATGCAGAGTACATCATGAGAAATGCTGCACTGGCGGAAACACAAGCTGGAATCAAGATTGCCGGGAGAAATATCAATAACCTCAGATATGCAGATGACACCACCCTTATGGTAGAAAGTGAAGAAGAACTAAAGAGCCTCTTGATGAAAGTGAAAGAGGAAAGCGAAAAAGTGGGTTTAAAGCTCAACATTCAGAAAATGAAGATCATGGCATCCGGTCCCATCACTTCATGGGAAATAGATGGGGAAACAGTGGAAACAGTGTCAGACTTTATTTTGGGGGGCTCCGAAATCACTGCAGATGGTGACTGCAGCCATGAAATTAAAAGACAATTACTCCTTGGAAGGAAAGTTATGACCAACCTATATAGTATTTTCAAAAGCAGAGACATTACTTTGCCGACTAAGGTCCATCTAGTCAAGGCTATGGTTTTTCCTGTGGTTATGTATGGATGTGAGAGTTGGACTGTGAAGAAGGCTGAGTGCCGAAGAATTGATGCTTTTGAACTGTGGTGTTGGGGAAAATTCTTGAGAATCCCTTGGACTGCAAGGAGATCCAACCAGTCCATTCTAAAGGAGATCAGCCCTGGGATTTCTTTGGAAGGAATGATGCTAAAGCTGAAACTCCAGTACTTTGGCCACCTCATGCGAAGAGTTGACTCATTGGAAAAGACTCTGATGCTGGGAGGGGTTGGGGACAAGAGGAGACGGGGACAAGATGAGATGGCTGGATGGCATCACGGACTCTATGGATGTGAGTCTGAGCAAACTCCGGGAGTTGGTGATGAATAGGGAGGCCTGGCGTGCTGCCATTCATGGGGTCGCAAAGCGTCGAACACAACTGAGCGACTGAACTGAACTGAACTGAATTTGCAGCACAGAATGGCCAACCTTCCATTTAGGCTGGCCCTCAGAAGGCAGCTTTGACTTGGGAGCTGTACACTGAGTCCAAGATAACATCTTCCAACCGCGGATCGGACACGCTGACCAAGTTCCCTATATCATAGTATGGGAAAATATCATATTGTCCCCCCCCCTTGGGTAAAACCTTTTTTGCCTCAACAGTGATTTTCTACCCCTCAGGTGTTGGCAACACGTGTAGGAAAGAGCCCAAAGAATCCCAAGGAGCCTAAACCAATGGTGCGGCTATAGCCCATCTTGCTGGGGGGAATTGTTAGGGGAAGCACACTGATTGAAACCACTCACCCTGGCCAGGCACCATAGTAACCATTTGCATGAGTTGTTTTATGACAGGAGATCCTGATAAGTAATACGGAACTAATAAGCCTCCACCAACCAGAAGAGTTCGGGAAAGGTCTAAAGGAAACACTGCATGTCCGTCCACTTCCCAGAACCACCATAAAACCCGACATTGTGAGCCACGCAGCAGAGCAGTTCTCCTGGCTTTCCTTACCCTGCTGCTCTCCACCCGGGGGCCCTTTCCCAATAAAATCTCTTGCTTTGTCAGCACATGTGTCTCCTCAGACAATTCATTTCCGAGTGTTAGACAAGAGCCCAGTTTCAGGCCCTGGAATGGGTCCCTCTTCCTGCTAAAAATGGTGACTCTGGTGGGACTCTTCTTTGCCGAGACTGACATCCTGACCACTCGGGGTATTCAGGGGCCAGCTTGCCTGGCAATGGACCAGACCCAGTGGCTGCAACTGGGCCCTTTTGTCCCTGGCCTCCTCCTGACGTGGACAACTGGCCAGAGCACCCCGACCGGTAAGGAACAAGAGATTTTATTGACCTCTCTCCCCTTCCCTCTCTTTTTCCTCTCCTTAACCCTTCCTATCCTTCCCTGTTTTTCTAGTCCTCCGGTCCTAGACGCAGGAATCTGGTAGAAGGGCCCTCAGCCTGAGCTGAGGACTGGAGACTGATCACCTCCTCTTGGCAGAGAACTCGAATTCTGGTTCTGGTTTCTGGTAAGGCCAAATTCCAGTCCTCCCTTCTCTGGAGGCCCAGGGAAAAGTCCCATAATGCCTGGGTATCTGCAGGTGGCAGGAGAGGTCTGTAATACCACCCCTTTTGCCCCCCTCTCTTGCCTCCTCCCTCTTCTTCTTTCAACCTGGCTTCGTTTCCTCCCTTGAAATCTTTGATGTTAGTACTTGGATCTGAAGTTCTGTGTCTATATAGGAGGTTTTCTGACAGAATGTATTTTTGTATGTAAGGGCTTCCCTGGTGGAGCTGAGGTTAAAGCGTCTGCCTGGGTTCGATCCCTGCGTCGAGAAGATCCCCTGGAGAAGGAAATGGCAACCCACTCCAGTATTCTTGCCTAGAGAATCCCATGGACGGAAAGACTTGGTGGGCTATAGTCCATGGGTCGCAAACAGTCGCATACGACTGAGCAAGTTCACTTTCACTTTCACTTTGATGAGGACTGCCAGGTTTATATATGTGTATTTTAACTCTGTGTTCTGTGTTGTGATTTTTGATGGCCATTTTGCTTTGGCTGGCCACCATGTGGTTTAGACCTGCCGCCATTTTGTTAGAACTTGATTTTCTTTGCCTGTGCCTTGAGACCAGGGCTCTCAGGAAGACTTATCTAGACCATCTCTAACTCCTGACACTGAGGAAAAGGGGGGGGGGGAGAAAAAGGAATTGAAGCTAGATCTTGCACTATGTCTGTCTAAATATATCTTGGTATGTCTGTCTCTGGGTAATATTTTTGAGGTTAATTTGTATATGAGCTCTATTTATTTGGCTTAAAAAAAGGTAAGCACTTACAAATCAAGTAACTCTAAATTAAACCATAAATTCCAGGTTCATGTGAACTGGGAAATATTCAGTGTTAAATACCTGATATTAATGTTTGTTTGTTGACCTATCTAATATAGACATGTCTTAGAGTGATTAAAGTTAATTAAAATATTTTCATTCTACCTGGGTTTAATATAAGTTAAATATTGTATCTGTTACAAGTTTGTCAACAAGGAAATTGCTGGGGGCCAGCGTGAGGAACTCCGCCCTTGGCAAAGGTCATGAGGAAGGGGGCTTTGGCATACACAAAGGTGTGATCAAGCCTCAGGAAATTCCCTGTTCCTGAGCATCTACCCCAAAACCAGAGTTTTTTTATGGGGAGCTCTCCCCCATAACCATTTCTCTCGGAGAAGGAGTTAACTTGCAGGCCCAGTTAATAAAAATTCCTGGGCGTGACAAGAGTGTTTCAACTTACGAACTCTGAAGGTTCTCTAGCCTGCCTGATCAGGTTTGTCCGGCTGCATGTGATTGTTTACAGCCTCCCAGCTGTGAGAAGCATGGGACGCTTTAAAACTTTCTAAATACAGACTCTTTTAAGAAGTTAGAAGATCATTAGTATGGTATTAGTGGGTTGATTAGGAATTTATTGGTGAAAGGTTTTTTCATTTGTCCTGTCAATAATTACTGCTAATTCCCTGCCCTGGGTGTGACACAGGTGTCTCAGGTCAAACCTCTCTGCTGTGACAACCTCTCAACCATAAACAGCACAGAGAGTTTGGAATATTAGCATAGGGCTTTTCTCATTTGATTGCCGCCAGGCCTCCATATCCTTAGGCACCTGGGAATATATTAATCAATGTATTTGGAATATAGAAAAGGAAATATAGTAGTTTTTGATGTTAGCGATACTAGACTTTTTGAGTTAATGAATTTTCTCTTTTGTAATAGATCACTGTACTTTGTTATAAATCACTGTGTCCTTGCTATGCAAAAATGTAGCCTTATCACTATCTTCACTTATCGTAAAGGGAACATTGGTGTAAGGATTTTCATTTGTTGGGCTGATGTTTGCTGCTAAATCTCCATATTTCCTGCCCTTATAATAAACATAACTAGCATATAGAAGAAATAAGTATTAACCTTTAAGCATATAGGAGAAATAAGTATTAACCTTTAAGATTAATCATGTTAAACCTTAGGTTAAGTAAATTCCTTTCTTGATTGTAACTCACTACACNNACACCCTCACCCTATAGGAATGCAACTTTATTTGGAGGGTGGTGCCTGATTTAAGAAAAAATCACCCCTGGAAAAATAAGTTTTCTGGTTAACTGACTGGTATCAGAAAGGGCCGTAAAATGTCAGCAGACCTCATGGTCAGAAGATGCTGTAAAAACTCATAAGACCTTTGTATAATTTTATATGAAGCCCCTGATTGTGACAAGGGTCAGGTCTGCTGACTCCCACGTGACTCTGTATTCATCCCTATGTATAACAAAATGTATAAAAACAAACCTGAAAACTAAAGAAATGGGATCAGTTTCTGGAAAGACTGATTCCCCTGTGTCGTTTCTTTCTCTCTCCCCGTTTTCCTGGCTGAGTTTCCATCTGGTATGGGGGTACGCACCAAGCCTACTAACTCTGCCTGGGCTTCTAAGATCGGACTGGGGAGGCAATCAAGTAAAAAAAAAACTTCCTAAATAGAACTCTTTTGAAGTTCTTTTGATCTCTAGCTAACTTTGGGGTGCTTCAGAGGGCCCCTGGAACATCCCAAAGAGAGATATTAAACTGTTTATTTGGTTGGTTAAATTACATGGAAAAGATTATCAAATGAGTAATAAATCCGCTCATGTTATAATGTATGGTAAAATAACTAAACAGATATCCTAGAAATTATATGGAGTTTTTAACATTCTGATATGTCCTGGTATTTTAATGGAAAACCTGATGACTTCACAAAAGTTAACAAAAGGACTGATGAACCAGCAAATATGCTTATAACTTTTATGGTTTCTATCTGAAAAATTATGGGTTTGAATCTTAAGTTTTTGGGGAGTAGGGAAAATCTTCCTCTCAAACTAATTATGACAATACTTAATTCTTGAAGAACACCCTAAGTTTGTTTCTGAAGCTTATCTCAGTAATCTATCTTTGGATGAAGATCAGATGCCTCATGACCTGCAACCAGGACTGGAAAAAGACATAATTTAAGGGACTGTCTCCAACATGGATGGAAGGACTTTTTAATCAGGAGAAACTACACTACACCAGGATAAGAAGATGAGGACATCAGAGGTAGACAGCTTCCTCAAGATGCTGGACTTGATTCGTATGATCATTTACGTTTTCTTGACTTCTTAGACCTTTGCATATAAGTCAAATGCTTTTCTATCATAGGCCTGATCCTATGCTAGTTTTAAAAATCAATCCAATTGTTGGGTTTGTGGCCAATTTTGTGGCCAATTACCTGTGTCTGTTCTGGGTTGGGCTTCCCAGGTGGCGAGGTTAAAGCACCTGCCTTCGATGCAAGAGACCTGGGTTCGATCCTTGGGTCGGGAAGACCCCCTGGAGAAGGAAATGGCAATCCACTCCAGTATTCTTGCCTGGAGAATCCCATGGACAGAGAAGCCTAGTAGGTTATAGTCCACGGGGTCTCAAAGATTCGGACACGACTGAGCGACTTCACCTCACCTCACCTCATCTCATTCTGGGTTACCTTGGTAAATTTCTCTACTACCAGATTCTAACTGGTTGGCCCTGAGAAAATTTACTTTAAAAAATTATAGTCATATTCAGGTCACTGTGATATTACTAGATACTGGGCCGATTAATAATGCCTGCTCTGACTCTGGCTATAAATATGAGCTTTTTTCTATTACCCGAGCTCAATCAGAACAAGAAAAATTTCCGCAAAGGAGGGGAAAATCTCCCACAATTATGGGATGGATTTATATTGATAACACCAGGCTACAGTAATTTAGGTTTAAAGTCTCCTCTGTGTTGGAAAAAAAATTAAATCATACTAAAGATAATCAGTCTAGTAACATTAGAAAACTGGGCTATGTGCCTTATAGATGGTGCCAATATATAATTTCCCTGGAAGATAAAGATTCTACAGGGCAGACTAAGTCAGATGACCCGAAGATATACTGGGCTACATCTAATGGAAGTTCTTAACATAAGTCTTACTTGTGACTTTACTAATACTGCTGGCTATGTTATTTGTATTTCACCTGTTTTACAAAATTGCTGTTTCTTACACTGTCAAATATGTGTGAAACCTCTAATAGAATAATGTATAGTCCCATATGAGATCGATTATGGTAACACTGTAACTCTAGATATGGCAAGAAGCAACAAGAGGGAATATTTTCCTGGACCAAGAAGCTAGTAAGACAGGTGGTCCAGAGAATTGTGGATACTGTCTTATGGCCTAGTCCAATAACAGCACATTGAGTGGCCTGTCAACAGAATCTTGCACCATGGGATAAAATGGTCATGAAATGTCCCCCTCAAAATCATGGTCAAATTTATGAGCAAAAAGGGGCTCTGCCAACTGAAGACTGACACTCGCCATCTACATCTACAAAGATTAAATCATGGCCGCTGCAACTGCTGATTTTCAACGCCCCTGAAAGAAGTTCAGGGTGAAAATCAGGAATGAGGCACTCTGTGCTCTGGGAAAAACTGGCAGGATAGTTAGATAGTTAGGCCTTCAGATAGTTAGATCTTTTCAGGAGAAGATTTTATGAGTCCCAATTCTTGCATCTTCTCATACTTAGAGAAACACTGACGTCATTAATGGTGAAATCTGCTTTGGCTATTAAGGAAAAATTTAGAATTAAAAGTCAAAATAGAGTAGCTATGGTTCAGATATCCTGGGAAATAACTAGGTGATGCTATGGGTGTACTTTCAGATTAGACCTTGTATCGCTAAACACTTGAGTTTTCTGAGTCGTGTCAGGCTTGGATGCCACCATTTTCAAAACAATATCTGCTGGAAGCTAGTAACCTTATTTTTTATAAAACTAGGCAACTGGCTACCTGGCTACAAGTCTCCCTGAAGTGCCAGGTCCAGACTAGGTTTCAGGCCTATTCTTCTAAAAAGAAATGAGATTTATTTTGTCTACTAAATTTCAGTTATCACTCCTCCAACTACTTCTAATTGGGTCTGTTACACCAAAATGGCAGACCAAGGGATTAGGATTTTAATCATACAAGACTCAGATCTAGAACTTGGAACTCAGAAATACTTCCAATTCGGTGTCTATACTCCAAGCTGGGGCAGTCCTATGCCCCATTTTGACAGGAAGTTATCACAGTCATAGTTGCCTAGTTCCCTAAAATTAAAACTGAGCAGGACTCTGTGGGGCTCTGGAGTACAGATCTGTTCTGTATTCTCCATTTCTTATCTGTAGGATATAGACTTTGTTCGGCCTCCTTGACCTTCTCTGTGGATTCAGACAATTGCTAATTGGGGAAGGGAGGGGATACAAAAACAGAAACAATCAAAGGTTGCTACAGCCTCCAGATAGAGTCCTGGTTCCTATTCAAAGAAATATGCATAACAATGTCTTTGAGCCCCCACCCAGGTGGAAGATGGTAACTTCAGACTGAACACAAGATTCCTGGAGCACAGCTCTGTTGCCTCACCACCAACCAATCAGAAGGGGGTCACTAACCCTGCAACCCTCACCCCAAATGTTGCCTTCCGTTTCCAGGGACCAGAGATGACCATCCTGTTAGGTCTCCTGTTTGGCCCTTGTCTATTTCATCTCTGAGAGGGGCCAACTAAATTGATGTTACTACAAGGATAGAAGCTGGTTTCAGATGTGGAAAACCCCAACTTAGATCAGGGAGAGTCTTCTGCTCTGCTAAACAGGCCTATGCCCATGCACAGCAGAAAGAAGTTACAGAAGAAAGAGACCTCTGCCCCAATTCCCAATAAGTATCTTGAATATGAAGTCTCTCAGAGGGCCTATGTGCTGCGTTAGGGGAAGAACGTTGTTTTTATGTGAATCACTTGGGGGTAGTCAGGGAGTCCCCGGCCAAGATAAGAGAAGGGTGGAGTCAGAGAAAAAGAGAAAGAGAAATGTCTCAAAATTGGTTTGAATCCTGGTTCAACTCATCCCCCTGGTTCACAACGCTCCTATCTTCCTTGGTAGGGCCCCTGATTATCTTGTTACTTGTCACCCTCAGGCCATGCTTACTAAACTAATCAGTGGCCTTCATCATGGTGCGCAGATCCCAATTTACGGCCCTGCCAATGGTCCCCTTAGGAGGAGACAATATAGAGCTGACCCCAGACCCATGATTGGGTCTGTCCTGTATCCTAGAGAAGGGCGGGGGGATGAAGAATCTAAGCTACTCCATTTTGTAAGGTTCCGGGAAAAGAGACTTTGGAAATCCAAGAGCATTTGAAAATCCCCTGACCTCACCCCATTGCCCATGAGCCAATCCGACCTCAGACCAAAATCTTCTGACTTAAGCTCAGGAACTTGTGATCTACCTAGATAATAGGGACCAATCAAGAACCAACACACAACCCTTCGAAAGAAAGAGACCAATCTGAAGTTCCTCTACCTAAAATCCTTTTTTTCCATGTATACTCCCTACATAACCAATGTAATCCAAAATCGGGCCCCTCCCTATAACCCCTGAGTCAGTATCGGTGGGAGCCCCAGCTCGAGCTTGGTAATAAAAACTCTCTTGCTTTTGCACTGGATATCGGCTCCCTGGTGGTAACTGGGAGATTTCAAGACTTGGGCATAACACTCTCAACAGATTATCTGAGTGGTCACA
>SJYF01000403.1:785892-797141 GCA_006410515.1 Procapra przewalskii
TCATCTTTTTTTTTTTTTTTTTTTGATTAGGATTATGGTAGAGAATATTGCTGTGTAAAAGTCATATTATAGTATAACACCAGTTCAGTCCTGCTCCTAGGACTGAGATAATGAGATGCATGGATTTCCTTCAGTAAACTCTTTCCCTTCAGTAAATCTGCCTAGTCACAACCCTCCCTCTTGAGATATGGGTTGTCTTCTGACCTTAGGACCATTGTTAATTCCGTGTTTCTTTGGTAATGGTTACTATACATTTAATTTTCTGATCTTTATCATTGTCAAAGAAATTCCTTAACAGTCTATGTATGCTCACACAAAGATCATTAAAGCATCCTTGTTCATCAGAGCTTGGATCCCTGTGTCTTTCATTCTTTCTCTCTGTCGCTGTATCTCTTTCCCTCAGGCTAATTCTCCGGCGTGTGGAGACCTGGCGAGCTCACTTTCTCACCCGGGCTTTCAAGACCTCTTCGAGAGGATGCCCTGTGCCCCTGTGAGTGGTACAAGCCCTGTGTCAAGAGCTTTATTGGTTCTCAGTGTAAACCAGGGATTATCAGCCTCTTTCCCTCTTTGACTTTCTTATCATGGACTCTGGACCACCAGGTTCTGGTCCCTTAAAGGACTGCAACATTAGGCTATAGATCAGGGAAGGCATGCATGAAGTGAAATTTACCTACAACACATTTTTACAATATGTATTTATTTGGCTGCACTGGGTCTTCTTGTGGCAAGTAAGCTCTTCAGTCATCCTTGTAATTTTCAGTTTCTTTGTTTATGACATGTAAACTCTTAGCTATAGCATGTGGGATCTAGTTTCCTGATCAGGGAAAGAACCAGAGCTCCATGCACTGGAAGCTCAGGGTCTTAGTCATTGGATCATCATGAAGTCCACAAACTAACATTTTTTAATGATAGATTCAGATCATAGTTTCCATAATAGTGCCAAAATACCCATGCAGTGATAAGGCATTCCTCCATGTTCTTCTTATCCCATGACTCATGTTGACTGGTTTAGGTGTTTCTGTGAGATTCCTTTGCTATGAATTTGGTTTTTTCCGTTTGACTTGAACAGGTGTCTTGCAAAGAAAAAGTGACAGATGTGCCTAAACTATCACAATTAAAAGAGTAACTTCATGTCTTCTTACCTTCTTTCTGCATTGGAAAATGAACACTCACGTGTGTTTAGCAGAGATGCTGGGTTTTGGGAGTTGTGGGTTTCATCCCGAGCCAAGGTCTGATCTTTTCCAGTACAATCCATGCTCACAGAGTCTCATCACAGTTTTGTATTTTCCAAAAGGTTTATAAGAATCTTATTAGTCCTAATCTATGCTCAACTGTATTAAAATTTAAAATACAGCTCAGTGCAAATAAAGAATATCATCCTCTAACATGATATACAGTTTAATCCATTCAAAATTACCTGAGTTTTAGTGACATGAAAAATTTTCTCTCTTCCTCTTGATGAGCATATAGCCCCATTTGAGTGTATGTCTGCACTAGTTGGAGATGAGTTTGAGTAGGCTCTGGGAGTTGGTGATGGACGGGGAGGCCTGGCATGCTGTGGGCCATGGGATCGGGAAGAGTCGGATTCGACTGAGCAACTGAACTGAACCATATGTATGAAAATAGTAACATGACTTGATCAATTTTTTCATTTTCTTCTTTTCTTTTTGCTTTGTTTTTTTGAAGAACTTCTGGGGAAGGGAATGACTACCCATTCCAGTATTCCTGCTTGGGAATTTCTTGGACAGAGGAATCTGGCAAGTTACAGTCCATGGGGTCACAAAGAATGGGACATGACTGAGTGACTAAAACTTTTCTTGTCTTTGGTATTCTTTACAGTTACAGAAACTTCTATCAACTTTTCTTAGAGTTGTGTCTGTGAATCTGTCTGTGTTTTATTAGTTAAAGTCTGAAGTACATAAAATGAAGTAAAGTATAAGCTCTGCCATTTAATGTTAAAATAAGTGCCAAAAGGTACAAGAGCAACATTACTGATTTTTAGTTATTTCTCTTGCATTTTCAAGACTCTGATAAAAACAATCAAAGATATAGAGTATATACTAAATAGTTAAAATGATTCTTTCTGCCAAGGATGTGGTTACCCAAAGAGTGAAGAGCAGATCAAACCAGGGAGGGTTAGAATGCAGAAACTAAAGAACCAGACCCGTATTGTCTCGCGTCTGGAAAGTCTTTTCCAACCCGCACCCAGACCGTGACATTTTTGGTGGCTTGTTCAGGGACTTGGAGTCTCTTCCCCACCTCCTCGCCTCTCATTTCTCATGGGGGGCCCTCTGTCAACAGGCAACTGCTCTGGCGGCAATTGAGGAAATCTGGCCAGGGTTACCCTCTGGTGTGTTCCAAACGCCTCACTGCTCACTGCACCCAGAGTAGCTGCTGCTTGAATGGGTGAGGGTCTCTCCCTTGTCTTTTTTTCCAACTGAGGACTATACCAACAAGTATTGTGTGGGCACAGGCCAGACACACAAAAGCCATTAGGGCGCCTGCCACAGAAAGACTCCCATGTGAGGGTAGGGGCACACAGAACAGATCAGGCCACAAGGGCATCCACTCCCAGCAGGACAGCTTCTGTCCACCATGTCAGGTGGTTGAAGCAAAACAGAGACCATTGTCCCCGGGCCACCGCCTCCCGTATATATCGTAAGGTGGATTCCTCAGCCTTCTTCCCTGTCACTTTCATTTCTTTCCCTTTTGGTCCAGATTGATTTACAGGAGCCTGGGTGTTGCATATGAGCCATCCCAAGAGTGACTTCCACGTTTCAGGGAATCACCAAATGGTGGGTCTCCTGGTTGCTCCTGGGAATCTGTCTTTCTCTGCTCGTATCACGTGGTGGCTTAGCTGCACGGTTCTCACTGGTCTCCTCTAACTGTTGGACACGACTGTTCGGATGCTTGGCTGTTTTGTGCCTTAGTCACACGGATAGATCACTGGGAGGAAAGGGACGCCTTTCTGTCAGCCAGTGACGCTCAGTGCTCCCATTCTATGGTAGGTATGCTAAGAGTGGGTTCTGTTACCTCCCAGGAGGCTCTCTCATACTCAACCCTTGGCTATATTCTCAGAAACTGGGAACTTGACCCTCCAAAAGGCCTGGCTCCAATTCAAATGGGGGACCCCCCCAAAAAAATGGCCTCTGAATGGCACATTAGGTTTTTCCAAAAGAATAAAAAGGACTCAGAATTGCTTACATTCTGTTGCTTCCCTGTGTCCTGTCCCTCTCTGTCTCTCTCCATCAGATTTCTTAGATGACCCCTTCTTGACCTTTCATATCCACATGATCTCTATAGGAAAGGATTCTGAGGTTCCCTTTGGTCCATGTCTGTCTTGTATATTCAAAAGCCTGAAAGATCAAAAAATGTCCTAACATTCTAAAGAATCCCCTTCTAAGGCACCTTATCTCTCTGGTGGAGAGGGAACCAAGCTTCCCCCACTCCTGAACATCCTAAAGAATTCCCTTCTGAGTACTCCTGTTTCTCAGGGCTGGGAAGGACCAAGCTTTCCCAAGTCCTGCAAATTCCCTTAACCCTTCAGATTCTTCTGATGGGACAAAGACCTGACTTCCCACTAGAGGCACACTCCAAATGAACTGAAATACCCCTGATATCACTCAATTTGAGCATTATTTGGTCTATATTTTAGCTATAAAACTAAGTCTACAGATAGGAAAGATAACTTTTTGACACAGGATGGCCCTCATATTCTTTAGACTCTGGACAAAACTGGTTAAAATGAAATTTTCTTTCCCTTGGAAACTGCAAATTGCCTGAGACCAGACTCACCCTTGGGCAAAACAAAACTTCAAGCCAAACAAAATAGAAGGGTCAAAGAGATATTTTAAATCTCAGGCAGGAAACTATGAGATCTCTGTCTGTATGTCTGGATTTATGTATGTCTCATTGTGCGCTTTTTTATAATAATGCTGAAGTTGTAAATGAGTTCTAGTTTAGTGAGAAAGTTAGCTTAAAGCTCAACATTCAGAAAACGAAGATCAAGGCATCTGGTCCCATCACTTCATGGGAAATAGATGGGGAAACAGTGGAAACAGTGTCAGACTTTATTTATTGTGCTCCAAGATCACTGCAGATGGTGACTGCAGCCATGAAATTAAAAGACGCTTACTCCTTGGAAGAAAAGTTATGACCAACTTAGATAGCATATTGAAAAGCAGAGACACTACTTTTCCAACGAAGGACCTTCTAGTCAAGGCTATGGTTTTTCCAGTGGCCATGTATGGATGTGAGAGTTGGTCTGTGAAGAAAACTGAGTGCCAAAGAATTGATGCTTTTGAACTGTGGTGTTGGAGAAGACTCTTGAGAGTCCCTTGGACTGCAAGGAGATCCAATGAGTCCCTTCTAAAGGAAATCAGTCCTGGGTGTTCATTGGAAGGACTGATGCTGAAGCTGAAACTTCAGTCCTTTGACCAGCTCATGCGAAGAGTTGACTCACTGGAAAAGACCCTGATGCTGGGAGGGATTGGGAGCAGGAGGAGAAGGGGACGACAGAGGATGAGATGGCTGGATGGCATCACCGACTCAATGGACGTGAGTTTGAGTGAACTTTGGGAGTTGGTGATTGACAGGGAGGCCTGGCGTGCTGCAATTCTTGGGGTCGCAAAGAGTCGGACACGACTGAGCAACTGAACTGAACTGAAAGAAAGTAAGTGTTTACAAATCAGACAATTCTAACTCCAAGAGAAATTAACCTAAATGAATTTCACATTCACGTGAACTGGGAAATATTCAATATTAAATATCTAATATTGTTTGTTTGCTAATCTAATGTAGATATGTCTTTGAGTCATTAAACACAGTATTTTCATTGTCCCTATGTTTATTATAAGTTAAATTTTGTTATATTTTATATATGTTCCAAGTTTGTCAACCAGGATAGTACCTCTAGGAAAAGACAAGAAAAAAAACTTCAAAGAAAATGTAAAAGAGAAAAGAGCTTTGAGATAAACTCTATTAGAAATAATTATACTTTAGAAATGTCTTTCTAAGCCATTCTCTAGATTGTGGTAACCTGAATTTCTAGGGCTGTTCTAAACTAAGTGACGGAAGCTTATTGAACACCTAGGTCATTTCCAAATAAAATAAGACTCTGAAACATTCATCACTGACAACAAACTTCCTCCCTTTCTCTTCCTCTAGAGAAACTAGAGACTTTGGACTATTCATGAATAATGCTTGATGCCATCCTGAGATGTTCTCTAGATTTTTTTTTTAATTATCACTGGTATTATGTTCACCAATCTACAGAATGCTTAAATTCTTAGTTGCTTAAGGAAGGTAGCATGTGTATTTTTAGTAAAGAAGGCATGACAAATGAAACTACATTTTATGAAGGGAAGGGGAAGTAGGTCTGACTTACAGGAGGCTGTTTCAAGATGGGAGAACAAAGTAATGGATACAGAAAGTGATAGTTTTATGGAAAGTGGACGCCAAGGGAAGAGTTTTGTGCATAAATACGAGTTTTCTTGAGATGTTGAGCTGCCTTTGATAATGGATTTTAAGTTTCTTTACCTCTGAAGTGATCTGTTCTATGTTTACCCTTGAAATCTTCTTTGTTACTTTGGCTAGGTAAATAATATTGTTTCCCAGTGATCTCTATGATTTTATCTGACTGAGTGTTAAAACCCCTTTTGATATTTGTCCACAAAACTTCCTAAATGACTTCTAGCTGTCTTTGGGATGCTTCAGAGGGCCCCTGAGATATACCAGGGAGCTTTTAAACTACCTGGGTTCATTGGACATGTAAAATTACATGAGAAGAACTGTTGAAGGGATGATAAATCTTCTCAGATTATGCTGTATGGTGGATGTTACCAATATAGATATCCTAAAATTACATGAGGTTCATATAGATCTGATATGCCCTAATAAAATGTGGTCAACTATAATTCTACTTATCCTGTAAAAGTGTTACAAGTCAAAGCAGTGACCAGGCTACACTGTCAATTGCAATTTAATCAATTTAAACATGCCTTCTATGGTTTCACTCGGATGCCTTTGTAAAAATTCTACTACTTCATGATTTATGGAAAAGATTTTTCTAAGGTTAACCAATAAACAACTTTGATTTGCTATCTGGTAAGCTGGTACCAAACTGGAATTTAGTCTAATCTCTATGTTAATAGAACAAAGTTTTCTTAGAATGTAACTTTCAATAAGAGATTATAAATTTGATTGCCTTTAGTGATTTATATTCATTTTTTAAATCTTTTGTGACTTTGGTGAAGTAAATAACCGTTACTTAAGGTGAGGGTACATGTAGACAAAGCTCATTCTTCTTCTACAAAAGTAATCCCTCATGGTTAGACCTTTGCCATCCTGATATCCTTAAAACATGTCCATGGTCTGCTCCTGAATCAAGGAATAAATATGGTAATGATGCCCTGATTATTTTATAATTGCTCTTTCAGATGAGAATAGTTTCTCTAATGTCTTGTGGATCATAACTCATCCTCCTTTCTTCACATTAGAAATTGGGTAAAAAGGATTACTGTGTAAAAAAATAAATTTTGTAATACCAGCCAAGCCATCAACTCATGACCAGGTCTCTGAACTTGCCATTTTCAACTTGGGTCACATTAGAAAGTCTTCCCATAGCCACATGGCATCTGTGCTGTGTATTTCAGGGACGGCTGACGTTCCAGGATGTGGCCATAGACTTCACTCAAGAGGAGTGGGAGTGCCTGGACCTCGGTCAGCGGGAATTGTACAGGGACGTGATGGTAGAGAATTACGGGAACCTGGCCTCCTTGGGTGAGGATGACTACTTGCCAGAATCCCTTATCTACCCACTGGGTTTTTGTTCCGTCATGTCAAGAATGTCTTCTGAAATTTTCTGCTTCCCAGAGTAGTTTCAGATCTCTGCTTTCTAGGGGATAATGCGTTATTTCTGACTTTGGAAAGGTTTCACGATGAATCGTTATGCACGTGATGTTTTTCTTTCTTGATGTACTCTGCCTCCTTCATTCTAGGTTAGTGGAAATTGTGTAAGTTCTGTGGTATTAAATATTTGCAACCTCTCTTGATTTCACAGTGACACTACTTACTTTTGCCTTAGTACTACTTGACCAGAATCTCAGGACGGATTGTTAGGTGTTTGTTAGTATTGTATAGCGGCTTTGAATAAAATGTTTTAGGAAATCATTTTCTAGAAGAAAGGTGTTCTCGTCTCACTTGAATACTTATTGGATTCGATGTTGATGAATCTCTAACAACACAACTATTGCTTTCTCTGATGAACAGGGCTTGTCTCTATGCTGGACCTGGTCACCTTTCTGGAGCAATTGAAGGATCCCAGGAATATAAGGAGAATGGAGACAACAGCCATTTACCCAGGTAGGTATGAATGGTTGGAGATGATGACTCAGATGAGAGGTCCAAGGAGCAGCAAAGAACTCATCCTTCCTCACCTGGTTTTGGAAGATTTGCTTCAATGGAAATAGTTTTCGAAAACCTGGGATTGTGTCTGCTACTGTCATTGAAATGTATCATCTGCCCCATGCTCTCTCTGAAATCATTCAGGAATTTACCTCCAGTGATTACTTTTCTCCGTCACAGTGTGACCTAAAAGTCTCCTCTTGGCTTGTGACAAACTGCATTCATTCTTGCTCTTTGATTTCTTGGGGGCCTTAGGAAAACTCTGCCCATTTCTGAGTAACTGTATGACAGTCCTTTAAAGTTTCCTTCTACCTCTAGACAGAAAAGTGTGAGTGGAATGGTAGACAAACTGCCAACCTGCTAGGAATATTGGGGACGGGTTTTTGTTCTCTGATTTAAATTTCCTATCCACTGGGAGCGACACATAGGACCTTCTAAATAAATTTCAAATTCAAGTAATTTTTCACTGCAGAAAGCAAAACCTGGTGAAAATGAAACAGTGCACATCTCAGGTTGACTTGAAAGTTTCTCTTTTCCTTATATAATCTCATATTAAATACCTTTAGTGTATTTACCCC
The DNA here is from genome assembly GCA_006410515.1 of Procapra przewalskii. Lineage (NCBI taxonomy): Eukaryota > Metazoa > Chordata > Mammalia > Artiodactyla > Bovidae > Procapra > Procapra przewalskii. Next base: position 793,875 of record SJYF01000403.1, read on the forward strand.
AATGTAACATGCTGAAATAGTTTATGGTGTTGTATTACCTCACAGGATTTTAAAATAAATTGACATAAAATCTTAGCACATTTTCCACTAGATTATGAATGGTTGACTCAGACTATGACAATTTTTTGATTATATAAAGAAATCTTTATTAAAAGTTCTAGTTGGAATATAGCTGTTTTCCAATTTTTTACTCCTATACAGCGATGAGAATCAGCTATGCATATCATTCAATTCAGTTCAGTCACTCAGTTGAGTCTGAGTCTGCAATCGAGGCCAGGCTTCCCTGTCCATCATCAACTCCCAGAGCCTGCTCAAACTCATGTCCATCAAGTCAGTGATGCCATGCAACCATTCATCCTCTGTCATCCCCTTCTCCTCTCATCTTCAGTCTTTCCCAGGATTAGGGTCTTTCTCAGTGGGTCAGTTGTTTGCATCAGGTGGCCAAAGTATCGGAACTGCAGCTTCACCATGTCCTTCCAATGAATATTCAGGACTGATTTCCTTTAGGATGGAGTGGTGTGATCTTCTTGCAGTCCAAGGGACTCTCAAGAATCTTCTCCAACACCACAGTTCAACAGCATCAATTCTTCAGCACTTAGCTTTGTTCATGGTCCAACTCTCACATCCATACATGACTACGGGAAAAACCATAGCTTTGACTAGATGGACCTTTTTCAGCAAAGTAATGTTTCTGCTTTTTAATATGCTGCCTAGGTTGGTCATAGCTTTACTTCCAAGAAGCAAGCGTCTTTTACTTTCATGGCGGTAGTTACCATCGGCAGTTGTTTTGAAACCCCCAAAAATAAAGTCTCTCACTGTTTCCACTGTTTCTCCCACTGTTTGCCATGAAGTAATCTGATCAGTGCCATGACCTTTGTTATTTGAAGGTTGAGTTGGAAGCCAGCTTTTTCAGCCTCTTCTTCCAGTTTGATCAAGAGTCTCCTCAGTTCCTCTTCGCTTTCTGCTATAAGGGTGGTGTCATCTGTATATCTGAGATTATGAATATTTCTCCCTGAAATCATGACTCCAACTTGTGCTTCATCCAACCCAGTATGTCACATGATGTACTGTGCATATAAGTTAAATAAGCAGGTGACAGTATACAGCCTTGACATACTTCTTTCCCAATTTAGAATCAGTCCATTGTCACATGTCCAGTTCTCACTGTTGCTTGTTGACATGCATACAGGTATCTCAGGAGGCAGGTAAGGTAGTCTGGTGTTCCCATCTCTCTAAGAATTTTCCACATTTCTTGTTGTCCACACAATCAAAAGGCTGTGCTGTAAAGGAGATGTCATTGTTTGTCCAGAACTCTCTTGCTTTTTATATGATCCAAGGGATGTTGGCATTTTGCTCTCTGGTTCCTCTGCCGTTTCTAAATCCAGCTTGAACATCTGGAAGGTCTCTGTTCACATACTTTTACAGCATCATTTGGAGAATTTCGAGCGTTTGCTATTGTTTAAAATGAGGGAAATTGTGTAGTAGTTTGAGCGTTCTTTGGGATTGTCTTTCTTTATGATTGGAAGGAAAACTGAGCTTTTCCCTTCCTGAGGCCACTGCTGAGTTTTCCAAATTTGCTGGCTTATCGAGTGCAGAACTTTAGCATTATCATCTTGTAGGATTTGAAATAGGTCAGCTGGAGTTCCATCACCTGCACTAGCTTTGTTGGTAGTCATGCCTTCTAAGGCCGACTTGACTTTGGATGCCAGGATATCTGTTACTAGGTGAGTGATCACACCATCGTGGTTATCTCCATCTTTAAGATCTTTTTTGTATAGTTCTTCCATGTATTCTTGCCAGCTTCTCTTAATATCTTCTTCTTCTTTTAGGTCCATCCCGTTTCTGTCCTTTATTATTCCCGTCTTTGCATGAAATATTCCTGGTACCCTTAATTTTCTTAAAGAGATCTCTAGTCATTACCGTCCTATTGATTTCCTTCCCATTTAGGTCTCCACAGAGCAATCAGTAGAGTCCCTACTTTCAACATAGTTGGAAAGTCTCCCTTCTTATTTAACTCCTTAAAGCTGGCACTTTATGAAGTATATCTTATTTGTGTTCACCTTCCGCGGTCACTGTCTTATGTGACCCTAGTTTCTGACTAGTTCTCCGTCACTATCATTTATGATTCTTAGATTGAAACATCTTAATAGACCATTCTCAGAAACGTGGGAGGCAAGAAGTGGATTTAAGAATTACGAGGCACATAGGATTTGTGAAAATGTTTGGTGTCTCCACTTAAGATGACTAAAAGCAAGGAGTAATCATTAGACTGCCTATCACCTCTTGTTTCAGTGGTCCTTGGAGGTTTTTATCTCATTTCTTCCCCTATAACCTATTTCTATCCATCTCGTTTGTCCAGTGCTCTATTTGTAATCTCTGTTTTGAAGACTGCAGCAACCTAGTTAATCTTCTTCTGGTGTCTGCACCTTGGTGGGTGAGGTTGGTCCAGAGGTCTGTGCCCTTATCCTCTCTTGATCTGTGCTCTGATTGCTGTTAACTGTGACCAGAGCCTGCTGGGGATATTCAGGGCTGTCTCCCCCTTGTTCTGTGGTTGTTACTGCCCTCTCTCTGGTGGGGCCTGCTTCCTGCGTGGTGGAATAGAGCCCCCAGATCTGAGTCTTCACTGTGATTCTGATCTGTGGTGCGAGGCAGATGGGATTGGAGCACACCCACTGGGAGAGAAGTCACTGAGTATTACTGCTCTGGGGATGTTCACCTCAGGGTGTGCTCTGGTGTCCCTTCTCATGCGTTCTGCAGATTCTCATGTCATGTAGTGTTGGCACTGCTCTTGGCTCACCTTAACCATGGGAGTGTTGGCACATTGCCCTGGGGTCTCTCAGCTGTTGTTTTCACAAGGTCACCAGCCTAGATTCAGTGAAGTCAGGTCCTTGGATTGCATTGAGCATGGAGCTGGACCTGGTGTGGTGCTAGGAGGGAGCTCAGGCTCTGCCCTGGCCTGCCCCCTGTGTAGGAGCCCACAGAGTCTACAGCTACTAAAGCTATACCTGCCATGAATGAGAGAGCCCTGGTTATTGATTCAGATGCTCTGTAGGGGCTGAGGTTACAAAGCTGGTCATGGGTGTAAGACCATGGCTTGTGTTGCTACTAGGAGAGGTTTCAGGTTTTCTTCTTTATCCCTGGGTTTCACCTGTGCCTTCTGCTCCATCTGTGCATATGTTCAACTCACAGGTGTCTTCTCCTGAGGCTGCCCCAGAGCACAGGATTCTGCTGATTGTGGAGCATGTCGATGGGGGAGCCATGGCTGGG
>SJYF01000403.1:797478-812419 GCA_006410515.1 Procapra przewalskii
TTTACGAAAAGATTTCGATCCTTTTTTGAAACATACGTGTTCTCTGAAAGAAAATGTGGACAGTCTGGAAGGTAATCTAGTCTCTACTGCAACTACTCATTCTGAACGAAGGCTTCAACTAAACATGCATTCAAGCATGTCTGAACACCTACAATTTAACAATGAGTGTGAAAACTCACCATCTAATCATTCTGAGGGATCCGTGAGCAGGGTGTCATTATTCCTCCCCCAACAGATATTTTCTATCCATTCCAACGTGTATAATGTTGATGATAATGGAAGAGATGCCATCCAACCATCATTGTTCAATACATATTGTGATATGGTTAATACACAACTTTCCATGCATAATCAAATGTGTCAGACCTTAAGTAAGTGCTCCAACTCCAATAATTATAAGAGCATTTATGCTGGACTGAGAAGATATTCAGGCAATGAAACCAGGCATACAGATGAAGGAGACTCAATCCTTATGAAACATCAGGGACCCGAATCTTCAGTCAAGGATACTAAAAGTAATGAATGTAGAAATACCTTTGATCAAATGCCAGGTTTTTCTCTAGATGAGAGTACTTGTACTGGGGAGAGGACTTGTAGTGAATATAGTAAGGTTTCTAATCACTGTTCAGAACTTGTTCAACAGGACACTGTTCAGAATCCACAGAAAGAAAACAAGTGTAAGATACGTGAGAAAGTATTTAGTAAGTCATCCAGTCTAAGTAGACATAGGAAAATTCATACAGGAAGGAAACCTTTCAAATGTACAGAATGTAGCAAAGCATTTAACTGTCGGTCACTTCTTACTCACCATCAGCGAATTCATGCTAGAGAGAAACCTTATAAATGTATAGAATGTAGCAAAGCCTTTACTTACAACTCAGAGCTTATTGAACATCATCGAATTCATACTGGAGAAAAACCTTATATATGTAAAGAATGTAACAAAGCCTTTCGTCGTTCCTCATGTCTTAGTCGACATCAGCGAAATCATGCTAGAGAGAAACCTTATAAATGTACAGAATGTAGCAAAGCCTTTATTTACAACTCAGAGCTTATTGAACATCAGCGAATTCATACTGGAGAAAAACCTTATATATGTAAAGAATGTAACAAAGCCTTTCGTCGTTCCTCATGTCTTAGTCGACATCAGCGAATTCACACTGGAGAGAAACCTTACAAATGTACAGTATGTGGCAAAGCCTTTACTGACATCTCATGTCTTATTCAACATCAGCGAATTCATTCAGGAGATAAACCTTATAAATGTACAGAATGTAGCAAAGCCTTTATCAGTTCCTCATATCTAACCCGTCATCAGCGGATGCATACTGGAGAGAAGCCTTATATATGTAAAGAATGTAACAAAGCCTTTCATCATTGTGCAGCTCTTACTCGACATCATCGAATCCATACTGGGGAAAAACCATACAAATGTAAAGAATGTGGCAAAGCCTTTTGTAGGAGTTCAACCCTTACTCAACATCACCGAATTCATACCGGGGATAGACGTTATAAATGTACAGAATGTGGCAAGGCCTTTATGAAGTGTTCTCATCTTAATTATCATCGACACACACATACTGGAGAGAGACCATATAAATGTACTGAATGTGGCAAAGCCTTTAGTCACGACTCAAGTCTTACTCACCATCGGCGAATACATACTGGAGAGAGACCTTATGTATGTACTGAATGTGGCAAAGCCTTTAGTCGGGATGATTATCTCACTAAACATATGAGAACACACACTGGACAGAATCTCCAGTAATGGAACAAGTGATAGAAGAGGCTTGTCCTAAATATGGATCATAAAACACAAGAGCTAATTCAAAGAAACAATGGAAATGATGTAACACTATGTAGAAATGTATTTAATCAAAAGTTAAAATAAATATCAGATTGCATAATAAAAGGCATTTCATCCATCTTGTTTTCAAAAGTTTCTCTGAAGTAGAATGACTGTAGGGAGTACTCCATAATTAAAACACAAAGAAAATGGACATATTAGCATGAATCTTGAGATGAAGTTTGATGGTTAGAAAGTTACAATTCTTAGCAATGTATGTATGAAAGTGAAGTCGCTCAGTCGTGTCCAACTCTTTGTGACGCCACAGACTGAAGCCTACGAGGCTCCTGTGTCTATGGGATTTTCCAGACAATAGTACTGGAGAGGATTGCCATTTGTATGCGTGTTTATAATGACATGATTTGAGATTCTTTCACGTGAATATAAATCAACACTCAATCCATACTAACCTTTCTACTGTGTTTGGAGACATAGATTTTTTATGGTTTATTAAAGATAAACCTTTTTATATTGTGTTGCAACCATTTCTATCTATTCTCCATTAGAAGATGAAGGATACCATGATGTAAAATAGACAAAGATTATCTAAATGGAGGTGTTTGGCATTGATGTGAAATATCTGGAAGTTGCCATGATGTAAGTGATCATTTAATCTTTCCATGTATTAAAGTAAGATAGAAGTTGGTTCTGAAGTTTCGATAATAATATACTTGATTTGTAAGAAAAACACAATGACAGTTCACTGCAATATTGATGTATCTTTATAATATCAACACAAGTCATGATTATTACTTGACAGTTGAAATGAAGACAGCTTCTGTGATAACCCAGAAACGTATTAGAAACCCTTCCTGGAAAAGGCATGGAATTAGTGTGTGCCATGCTTCCTAAGTGCTTCCTCGGCTTTGTTTGGTAAGCTGTAAAAGTCCCACAGCTCATATCCTTATATCAAAAATGAATATTGTTGACAGTTTCCCTAAACTGCTCCGTGCTGTTGCTGCCTCAGCATCTGTCTGGGCGGCAGGCAGCCTGCCGTTCCTTGAACTCACACCAGCCAGTCCTGTGAGCACCTGCTCTCGATGACCACCTTCCTTGAGATCAACAGTCTTGCTGAACCCCAGGGTCTACTTTACAAACCCCCCTTCAGTGACACCCTCAGTGCTCACCGGATTCATTGTTCTGGTTTGAATGGATTAATTCACACTCAGCCTAGGGGGCCCAGAGCACCTCACCCAGCCTAACTTCTAAAGACTAAACTGCAAGAACTGGTGTTTTCTCTGCCTGATTCTAGCTTTGACCTCTCAGAAATTCCTCCCCTAAATCCTCCCCTACAGAGAGGTCTTGCATGTGCTGAGTGTGAGGCTTTGAGCTCAGGACTCCTGAATGTTGGTTTGGGGGAAGAAACATCAGGAAAAAATGGGATTTGCTGATGACTCCATTAACGGCCACACTGTAGGCCTGCAGATTGATAACTTCTTGGAGTGGGTCCTGACCACCAGGGATTTGTATTCATTGAAATGGTTCAGAAAGAATCTTTACCCAAGTGGTTTCCATCTGGTTTCCCATCAGGCTCACGTGACCAGTGTCAGGAAATTACCTGACTGATGCCCTCCCAACAGAGTTCTATCTTGGTACTGTGGGAGCATCACTGGTGTCCAGGAAGTGCTCCAGGGGATTCTAAGAGGAGGCCCGGATTAAGGACGTGCCTCCTGATCCATGTGTGAGAGCTGAGCCCTGGCTTCATCCGCGGAGAGCAACAGGGTTTTTCTAGCTCGATTTGGACAGGGGAGGTCAGTCAGCTCACATCATCTCTATGGGCAGAGTGTTAGGAGCTCTCTATGAGGAGAGAACAATCATGAAATTAGTTCACAAGCTGGTCTTCAGGTAGGAATTGATTGTTCCTGAATCTCTCCTGAGACAGAGGACAGGAGAGGTTGGTCTCAGCTTTTCAAGGTCCTTCAGTCTGTAGAAGTGGTTGCAGGTTAAAGATCTGTGTTGATGCCCTCCAAAGTATTTTCTCAAAATTCAGAAGTGCGTTTGCAGTGTAACATCCTCAGAGAAGACAGAGCAGGAGGAAGAAGAGGAGGAAATGGCAGCTATTGAAGTAAATGTCCTGTCCTGGGTCTGGGGCTGCATCTGCTTTTCCTCCTGAAATACCCAAATGAGAATCCACAAGCCTTTAGCCTTCTGCTCCTATTTATCCTTCCCAGGCATCTCATCATCTTAATTTTTCCCATTGCTTCTTAGTGAAGACCAGCCCTTTGGACTACTTCCTTGTGTCCCAGAGGCTTTGCTCCATTGTCTGCATCCTGGCTTTCTATGGAGCATGATGAATTCTCAGTGTGAATCAGTGACTTTCAACTGTTGAATCTATTCTTTTTGTGAGAGATCAGCGTGGGGAGTCACTCCTATCCTCACTCCCACTGGGATGTGGTTTGGTGTTGGGATTTTAGGGACGTTGCGAAATGCAGTGATGATTTAGCACCTGGATGCAATATAGATATTTAAAACAGAGTTTGAAAATGCCATTATACATAGAACCAACTCTCTTCTGTCCATGGGGTTTTCCAGGCAACAATTTTACAGTGGGTTCCCATTTCCTCATCCCAGGGATTTTCTCCATCCCGAGACTGAGGCCGCATCTCCCTCATTGGCAGGCAAATTCTTTACCATTGAGCCAGCTGGGAAGCCCAGTGACTCAACTCAGGGGTCCAGAGTTTTTCAGAAATTTTTCAGAAATGAAAAATAGGAAATGCTGTCCTTTGCATCTGAGTTAAAGTCACCCATTCCAGTCCATTTTAGTTAGCTGATTCCTAGCATGTCGACATTCACCCTTGCCGTGTCTTGTTTGACCACTTAGAATTTGCTTTGATTCATGGACCTGACATTCCAGGTTCCTATGCAATATTGCTCTTTACAGCATTGGATCTTGCTTCCATCACCAGTCACATCCACAACTGGGTATTGTTTTTGCTTTGGCTCCATCCCTTCATTCTTTCTGGAGTTATTTCTCCACTGACCTCCAGTAGCATATTGGGCACTTAATGACCTGGGGAGTTCCTCTTTTGGTATCCTATCATTTTGCCTTTTCCTACTGTTCATGGGGTTCTCAAGGCAAGAATACTGAAGTGGCTTGCCATTCCCTTCTCCAGTGGACCACCTTCTGTCAGCCCTCTCCACCATGACCCGCCCGTCTTGGGTGGCCCCGTAGGCAGGACTTGGTTTCATTGAGTTAGACAAGGCTGTGGTCCTAGTGTGATTAGATTGACTAGTTTTCTGTGAGCATGGTTTCAGTGTGTCTGCCCTCTGATGCCCTCTTGCAACACCTACCATCTTACTTGGGTTTCTCTTACCTTGGGCGTGGGGTATCTCTTTAACGGTTGCTCCAGCAAAGCACAGCCGCTGCTCCTTACCTTGGACGAGGGGTATCTCCTTGACTATTTGGATCACAATAAAGTGGAAAATTCTGAAAGAGATGGGAATACCAGACCACCTAACCTGCCTCTTGAGAAATCTGTATGCAGGTCAAGAAGCAACAGTTAGAACTAGACATGGAACAACAGACTGGTTCCAAATAAGAAAAGGAGTACGTCAAGGCTCTATATTGCCATTGTGCTTATTTAACTTTTATGCAGAGTACATCATGAGACACACTGGACTGGAAGAAACACAAGCTGGAATCAAGATTGCTGGGAGAAATATCAATAACCTCAGATATGCGGATGACAGTACCCTTATGGCAGAAAGTGAAGAGGAGCTAAAAAGCCTCTTAATGAAAATGAAAGAGGAAAGCGAAAAAGTTGGTTTAAAGCTCAACATTCAGAAAACGAAGATCATGGCATCCGGTCCCATCACTTCGTGGGAAATAGATGGGGAAATATTGGAAACAGTGTCAGACTTTATTTTTTGAGGCTCCAAAATCACTGCAGATGGTGACTGCAGCCTTGAAATTAGAAGACGCTTACTCCTTGGAAGAAAAGTTATGACCAACCTAGACAGTATATTCAAAAGCAGAGACATTACTTTGCCTACTAAGGTCTGTCTAGTCAAGGTTATGGTTTTTCCAGTGATTATGTATGGATGTGAGAGTTGGACTGTGAAGAAGGCTGAGCACCAAAGAATTGATGCTTTTGAACTGTGGTGTTGGAGAAGACTCCTGAGAGCCCCTTGGACTGCATGGAGATCCAACCAGTCCATTCTGAAGGAGATCAGCCCTGGGATTTCTTTGCAAGGAATGATGCTAAAGCTGAAACTCCAGTACTTTGGCCACCTCATGCGAAGAGTTGACTCATTGGAAAAGTCTCGGATGCTGGGAGGGATTGGGAGCAGGTGGAGAAGGGGACAACAGAGGATGAGATGGCTGGATGGCATCACGGACTTGATGGACGTGAGTCTCAGTGAACTCCAGGAGATGGTGATGGACAGGGAAGCCTGGCGTCTGCGATTCATGGGGTCGCAAGGAGTTGGACACGACTGAGCAACTGAACTGAACTGAACTGTCCTTTGCATTGCTGAGACTTACTAGTTAAATGCATTATTAGGATACTAAACAGGGGAAATAGATGTGAAATGAAATTTGCATTAAATTGACTTTTTAAAATGTTAGATTCAAGTTATAGTTTCATTGTTAATTCCAGAATGCCCAGGCAGTGATTGTACATCTTTCATGTGATTCATTTACACCATAACATCTGATGTCCACTGCTTCTAGAGACGTCTGTCTGACATCATGAGACTATGAATTTCATACTTCTCTCTCTCTTTAAACAGGTTGTGGAAAAAAGGAATAAGGAATGTGTGGAAATGGGGGTAGTTAATGGAGAAACTCCCCATCTTCATGGTTTCTCTTTGCTTCTGAGAATGAACACTCATTGTGTTGATTATAGATAGTGGGTTTTCGGGGTAGGCGAATTGCTCACTCAAGCCCAGGTGTGATGTTTCCAGAACACTCCAGGCTCAAATCACAGACAGTCTTTTTACCACGTATTTGCATTTTTTCAAAAATATTTACAACAATCATAATGGTGCTAATCTGTTTTCAGCTGCGTTGAAAGATAAAGCTCAACACAAATAATAGTTTTTCAGGAAAGGAAAGCTTCAGAACCAATAGTCCTAATTTATCTTATACTGCTCTCTATGTTTCCACCCTGAATATACCTAAAATGTACAAAGAATTTCATCCATAAGTAGATGTATATATATTAACCTTTTAAAAATGATCTTGACTTTATTGACATGAATAGCTTTAATATTCTTAGTAAGTATAATCTCATTTTAATGTATCCCTGTGTGCAGAAAAATGTTGAAATTATATGGTGACTTTTTTCTTGTTTTGTTATTCTCCCAAGTTATCTGCCCACTCATCTTCACACAGACACCATATGGTGCCGCCCCCATCAAGGCCTTTTCTTTGTGGGACAGATGCTTACTTATGTCTACCAATCAATGGATGGGTATCTGCACCTTAACTTTCCTCACTCCCCAGATGAATATTGGCCCTAACACGCAGACTCCCACCTCACCTCTGACGGCACATACGCAGTCAAAAAGAGCCATCCACTTTATACTCCTGCTAGTTGGTTTGGAAATCTTGGCTGGGATAAGTATTGGAATAGGAGGAACTGCTTTTTCAATTGCACGTCTACCATACACTATCCAGGACTTCACATGAAGGAGGAAACAGAACAGGCTCTATCTTGAAAGCCGGACTCCTTCTTGGGCCAGACTGCGGACTTGTAGCTATATGCCTAGTATCTATGGAAACGAAATATCAATTGGAAAACCAGGCCCCCCAGAAGGAAGAGCCCCAGGGCTCTACTTTGCCTAAAAGAATACCATAATTATCTGTGTAACTGAATAGAATCATACATTCTATTATGCTTATTGGGGTATAACCACAGGCCTATTGATGATTGTCCACTGTTAACTACCTAGGTTTAAGGCATATGATTGTGGGTTAACTTTGATTGTATCTTTCTTTTTCCTTTGTTCAGATTAGCTTAGGGACCCTTATCCACTTAGGGCATATAAGGCTTTCACAGGAAGTGGCCGGGGTCCTTGGCTAAGAGGAGACTCCGCCTTGGGCCCACTGGAGTTACAATCTGCACTCCACTATCTGCATTGTCCTTCTGAGTGAGTTGGTTTCCCAGAATGCATGGCTACAACACAGAGACGACACTGAGAGAGTAGGCACATCTTTAGTGGCCTTACAGGACCAGCTAGATTCCTTGGCTGAGGTGGTTTTACAGAATAGGAGAGGGCCAGAGCTACTGACCGGAGAAGGCAATGGCACCCCACTCCAGTACTCTTGCCTGGAAAATCCCATGGATGGAGGAGCCTCATTGGCTGCAGTCCATGGGATTGGGAAGAGTTGGACACGACTGAGCAACTTCACTTTAACTTTTCACTTTCATGCATTGGAGAAGGACATGGCAACCCATTCCAGTGTTCTTGCCTGGAGAATCCCAGGGACGAGGGAGCCTGGTGGGCTGCCATCTATGGGGTCGCACAGAGTCGGACACGACTGAAGTGACTTAGCAGCAGCAGCAGCAGAGCTACTGACAGCTGAAAAGGCAGGCCTCTGCCTCTTCTTGAATGAAGAATGCTGCTTTTATATAAACCAATTAGGAGTAGTCAGAGACATGGCCCAACAGCTAAGGGAATGAATCGTGAAAAGCAGAGGAACTAGCAAATTCCTGGGGTAACTGGAATAATATCTGGAGCTGGGCATCGTGGCTTCGCCCTTTAACCTGTCCTCTCTTCATGTTCTTTGCGGCGCCTTTGTTTGGCCCTTGTACTCTCAAAGATATTACACAGTTCATGTGATGTGATTAATGTGTTAAGTGGCTCAGTCGTGTCTGACTCTTTGTGACCCCATGGACTGTAGCCTACCAGGCTCCTCTGTCCATGGGATTTTCCAGGCAATAGTACTGGAGTGGATTGCCGTTTCCTTCTCCAAGAGATCTTCCCAACCCAGGGATCGAACCTGGGTCTCCCGCATCACAGACAGATGCTTTACCATCTGAGCTACCAGGGAAGTAACCTCTCGAATTGAATCCATAAAATTAGAAATGTTAATAGCTCGATGTAGTCCCCTAAACGACAGGGAGCTCTGAATGTCCTATCAAACAAGAGATGATGCTTTCTTCAATGAGTGATAGAAACATCAAGAAGGGGCAATGAAGAGGAAAAATGTCAAATTTTTACATAACCTCCTGCTCCTTCTGCCTCTGTAACTCAGCTTGCTCTTTGCAAAGTCTTGATCATGTATGTCTCAAAAAGTGGGAACTCACAATACTAGGAACTGGAATGTATCTCACTCACCCTTGTCCTGCTCTTTGCAATTGCCCTAGCCCCTGCAAACTCTCTTAATCATGCCTGTCCATGTATAAAAACTTTGTAACCTCTTTGGGGCTCAGAGCTTGGAACGTTAAGTTCTCTGGGCCCTCTCTTGTAGGAAGGGGGAGGCCCCCCTACAGAGCCCCAAGAGCGGGCTCTTGTCTAACACTAGGAGAAGAATTGTCCGAGCAGACACATGCTGACAAAGCAAGAGATTTTACTGGGAAACAGCACCCGGGTGGAGAGCAGTAGGGTAAGGGAACATAGGAGAACTGCTCTGCCACGTGGCTCACAATGTCGGGTGAAGGGATTAGTTTCCGGGTGATCTTTGGCCAATCATTCTAATCCAGAGTCTTTCCTGGTGGTGCATGCATCTCTCAACCAAGATGGATGCTACCGACTGGGATTCTGGGAAGTGGATGGACACACAGTGTCTCCTTTTGACCTTTCCTGGACTCCCCAGTTGGTGGTGGCTTATTAGATCCATATTCCTTAACAGGATCGCCTGTCATAAAACAACTCATGCAAATGGTTACTATGGTGCCTGGCCAGGGTGAGCGGTTTCAGTCAGTGTGCTTTCCGTAATATCGCTGGCATAATAAACCTGAGTTCTCCAACTGTCCCAGTGTGGTGCTTGTTTTCTGCAACAATGAAAACACCTTCAGCCTCCTGGTCTCTGAAGCTGGAGGTCCCTCACCTGCAGACAGGTGATCACAGTGGAAATCGTTTTGTGAAAACCTGTGTCCCCAGACTGCAGAGGATAGTGAAAAGACCTAAGTACTCAGGGTATCCTGTGGCTTCCGAAGTGGCACTAGTGGTAAAGAACCAATTGGCAATTCAGTTCCTGGGTCAGGAAGATCTTGTGGAGGAGGGCATGGCAACCCATTTCAGTATTCTTCCCGGGAGAGTCTCCATTGGCAGAGGAGCCAGGCGGGCTACAGTCCATGAGGAGGCAAACAGTCGGACTTACCTCGCTAAAAGGCAAGGCATCTTTGGGAAGATATGAGAGCTAAGCTTTGCAGGAACCCAAGGCCCCCAGGTGATTCTCACCAAACCCGCATTCCCCACCACCCCTCTGCCAAGGGCACAGGCAGAGGCAGTGGGGGGGCCACACCCATCCTAGAAAGAGCCCTTCCCCAGGCAATCAGCCCAACATCTTTTGTTTCTAGAAGTTCCCGCCCTAATCATCAGCTCAGTAGTGGTCTCAGGAGTGAGGACTGTGAGGCTGAAGCTCAGGGCTCCAAAAACCCTCATAATGTGTGTCAGCTAGCCCAGTAGTCAGGTCTATAGTCTCCCGTGATTGCACTGTGACCCGATCTCTGTAATGCAAAAAGAAAGGAGAACCCTCAGGGGTGGTCTGCAAAGAGAATGCACCAAAGGTAAGTAGAAAACAGAAAATGTGATTAGCATATCAGATTGGTCTTGATTGCCATCTACAGATCCGCAACAGTTCAGTTCAGTTCACTTGCTCAGTCGCGTCCGACTCTTCGCGACCCCATGAGTCGCAGCACGCCAGGCCTCACTTGTCCATCACCAACTCCCAAAGTTCACTCAGACTCACGTCCATCGAGTCCATGATTCCATCCAGCCATCTCATCCTCTGCCGTCGCCTTCTCCTCCTGCCGCCAGTCCCTCCCAGCATCAGAGTCCTTTCCAGTGAGTCAACTCTTCTCATGAGGTGGCCAAAGTATTGAAGTTTCAGCTTTAGCATCATTCCTTCCAAAGAAATCCCAGGGTTGATCTCCTTCAGAATGGACTGGTTGGATCTCCTTGCAGTCCAAGGGACTCTCAAGAGTCTTCTCCAACACCACAGTTCAAAAGCATCAATTCTTCTATGTTCAACCTTCTTCACAGTCCAACCCTCACATCCATACATGACCACTGGAAAAACCATAGCCTTGACAAGATGGACCTTAGTCGGCAAAGTAATGTCTCTGCTTTTCAATATGCTATCTAGGTTGGTCATAACTTTTCTTCCAAGGAGTAATCTTTTAATTTCATGGCTGCAGTCACCATCTGCAGTGATTTTGGAGCCCCAATAATAAAGTCTGATACTGTTTCCACTGTTTCCCCATCTATTTCCCATGAAGTGATGGGACCAGATGCCATGATCTTCGTTTTCTGAATGCTGAGCGTTAAGCCAACTTTTTCACCCTCCATTTTCACTTTCATCAAGAGGCTTTTTCATTCCTCTTCACTTTCTGCCATAAGGGTGGCAGCTCAACATCTCAGGAAAACTTGTGCTGGATAATGGATTTTAAGTTTCTTGACCTCTGAAGTGATCTGTTCTATGATTACCTTTGAAATCTTCTTTGTTACTTTGGCTGAGTGAATATATTGTTTCCCAGTGATCTACATGATTTTATCTGACTGAGTATTATAATCCCTTTTGATATTTGTCAAAAACTTCCTAAATAACTTGATTACTAGCTGCCTTTGGAATGCTTCAGAGGGCCCCTGAGACATTCCAGCGAGCTAGCAAACTACTTGGGTTCATTGGACATGTTAAGTTACATGGGAAGTACTGTTGAAGGGGTGGTAGATATTCTCAGATTATGCTGTATGGTGGATGCTGCCAATATAGGTATCCTAAAGTTATGTGGAGTTCATATAGATCTGATATACCGTAATAAAATGTGGTCAACTATAATTCTACGTATCCTGTTAAAGTGTTACAAGCCACAGCATGACCAGGCTACACTGTCAATTGCGCTTTCTTCAGAATACTGCTACTTCATGATTCATGGAAAAGATTTTTCTAAGGTTAACTGAAAAACAAATTTTGTTTGTTTATCTGGTCGGCTAGTAGCAGACTGAAATTTAGTCTAATCTCTATATTAATAGGAGAAAGTGTTCTTAGAATGCAGCTTTCAAGAAGACATTATGTATTTCTTTGCATTAAGTGATTTGTATTAATTTTAAAAATCTTTTGTTACTTTGATGAAGTAAATAAGGATTACTTAAGATTATGTTGAAGAGAACTCGCTCAGTTCATGTCTGACTCTTAGCGAACCCATGGACTGCAGCCTACCAGACTCCTCCGTCCATGGGATTTTCCACACAAGAGTACTGGAGTGGGGTGCCATTGCCTTCTCCGCTAAGATTATGGTACATGGAGACAAAGCTCATTCTTCTACAAAAATGACCCCTGACGGTTAAACTTTGCTATCCTGATGTCCTTAAAACATGGCCATAGTCTGCTCCTAAGTCACAGAATTAAAAATGGGTGAACAATAGCTGTAAATCAAAGAGTTGGCGCTATGGGAAATCCAAGATGGCCACCTGGCTTTTCCCGGCTCCCTGACAAATCTCATGTGTATTTGATGGGTTAAAGCCTTCCCTGGCTACAGGGTTAATGCCCTCATACTGAAAAAATTATGTTTCACTGAATAGTAACCTTTTTTCACAGTTAAACTAAGTGTCTAGTTTTGTTAATTAAGGTCTAGTGTTTAACAAGACTCACTTCTAAGGTAGTTCCTTGTCCCACTGTATTTCTAAAAGATTCAATTAAGTTATTTAAAAGGACACTACATTTGTTTCTAAAGCTAATCTCAGGACACAATCTTCGGATAAAGATGACATGCTCCATGATGTACAAACAAGAGATTAACACCAGGCTTTCGTCATTTAACAAGTGAAGTCAGATGACCTGGGGTATACTGGGCTCTACCTAATGAAAGTTCTTTACTTAATCATTCTTACTTACGACCTTCCTAATAACTGCCAGCGATAGCTATATTATTTTCTATGACGCTTGTTTCAGATTGTTTCTTATGTTATCCAATGCATGACTGAGCCTGTGATAAAATGCTGATATGGAGTTCCAGATGAGATCAATGATTATAATAATGTAACTCTAGATATGGGAAGAAGCAAGAAAAGGAATATTTTCCTGGACCAAGAGGCTAGTAAGACAGGTATGGTCCAGAGATTTTGCTACTCACAAGGCCTGCTCTAGAAACAGCACATTGAGTGGCCTATCAATGGAACCTTCCCTAGACCTGGGAATGAGCCTTCCCAGTGCGGCAGGACACAATGGCCAAGCAATGCCCCCAAAGCATGGTCAAATATGTGGCTATGAAGGGACCCTGCTGACTGGACTCTGCCAGGTGTCTCTACAAAGATGACATCATGAGCACTGCAAGCTCCTGACCTTCAACAGCCCCCAAAAGGAGTTCAGAGTAGAGGTCAGAAATGGGAGAGAAGCCACTGAGGATTGCTCCTCTGGGGATGTTCACCTCAGGGAGTGTTCTGTGTGTCACGGTTCGTGCCTTGTGCGAGCTCTCATGCGACCCTGTGTTGACATTGCTCCTGGCCCCACCCTAACCATGGGTATCCCAGCACATGGCTCCATTGTCTCTCAGATGTTGTTTTTACCAGGTCACCAGCATAGACCCACTGAAATCAGGGCCCAGGATTGCATTCATCATGGAGCTGGATCCACTGTGGTGCTGTGGGGGCAGCTCAGGCTCTGGCCTGGCCCCACCCCCTCATGTAGAGCCCACAAAGTCTAGAGCTGCTAAAGCTACACCTGCTTGACACGGTGGTTGGGGGCTGGGTCCTGCTTCTCCATTCAGATGCTCTTCAGAGGCTGAGGTTACAAAGCCAGTTGTGGGTGGAAAAGCATTGTTTGTGCAGCTGTGAGGAGAGGTTTCAGCATTTCTTCCCTACCCTGGGACTAGCTGTGCTTTCAGCTCCATCTGCGCATGTGCCCCACCCACAGGTGTCTGCTCCAGAGGCTTCCCCAGAGCACAGGAGACTGCTGATGGTGGAGGAGGTCCACGAGGGGAGGCCGTGGTTGGGGCTCAGTAGAACCCACCTGAGTGGGAGCCCTTCCTCGACTCTGGCAACGCAAGGGCCAGCACAGGGGGAGAGGGGCTGCGGTGGGGTTCTTCTCTGGCCATCAGTCAGCAATGGCGCTATGCTGTATGGTGGTTCAGGCTTCTGCCACAACATCCCCGTTTATAGAGCTCCTCTCTCCCTGTCTTTCCTGCAGGATGACTCAATGGACATGAATTTGAGTAGTCTCCAGGAGTTAGTCATGGACAAGGAGGCCTGGCATGCTCTGGTTCATCTGGTCACAAAGACTCGGACATGACTGAGTGACTGTACTGAACTGACTGATGCTTTAATGCCTGAGTGCTGTCATCTGAAACCTATTTCTGAGGTG
The DNA here is from genome assembly GCA_006410515.1 of Procapra przewalskii. Taxonomy (NCBI): domain Eukaryota; kingdom Metazoa; phylum Chordata; class Mammalia; order Artiodactyla; family Bovidae; genus Procapra; species Procapra przewalskii. The sequence goes on from SJYF01000403.1 coordinate 811,794, forward strand.
ACTTTTGCAAAATGGTCTGACCCAAATCAGCCAACTATGGATGTTTTCAGTAGGAACCAATGTCTTTGTTAAGCACTTTATAAGTTGCCGAGTTAGAGAAGGTATTTTTACAGCTTCCTGGTAGCTCAGATGGTAGAGAACCTGCCTACAATGCAGGAGACCAGGGTTCGATCCCTTGGTGGGAAAGATCCCCTGGAGAAGGAAATGGCTACCCACTCCACTATTCTTGCCTGGAGACTTCCGCGGATAGATGAGCCTGGCTGGCTACAGTCCATGGCGTTGCAAAGAGTCAGACACGATTGATGGACTAAGCACACAATTGTCAACTCTATACACTGTTTCTATGAAAGATCATTCCTATAGATTTATTTTTATGAATCATGGAGGTGCTGTTGGCACACATATAGTAACCTTAAAAATATATGATTTCTGTAAGGTACTCCATGATTCACATATATGTGAAATCTCTGCAATTCCAGCCATTAGTTACATTAAACATCAGGCTTCATACCGCTTAGATTCTACAATAACAAGCACTGTCACAAAAATTACACTGTGATTTCCTTGGTGGTCCAGTAACTAAGAGCTCGCTCTCAATGCTAGCTGCAGCAGGGTAGGGGTGGGGG
>SJYF01000403.1:826651-843538 GCA_006410515.1 Procapra przewalskii
CATCTGTCTGGGCGGCAGGCAGCCTGCCGTTCCTTGAACTCACACCAGCCAGTCCTGTGAGCACCTGCTCTCGATGACCACCTTCCTTGAGATCAACAGTCTTGCTGGACCCCAGGGTCTACTTTACAAACCCCCCTTCAGTGACACCCTCAGTGCTCACCGGATTCATTGTTTTGGTTTGAATGGATTAGTTCACACTCAGCCTAGGGGGCCCAGAGCACCTCACCCAGCCTAACTTCTAAAGACTAAACTGCAAGAACTGGTGTTTTCTCTGCCTGATTCTAGCTTTGACCTCAGAAATTCCTCCCCTAAATCCTCCCCTACAGAGAGGTCTTCTGTGTGGTGAGTGTGAGGCTTTGAGCTCAGGACTCTTGAATGTTGGTTTGGGGGAAGAAACATCAGGAAAAAATGGGATTTGCTGATGACTCCATTAACGGCCACACTGTAGGCCTGCAGATTGATAACATCTTGGAGTGGGGACCTGACCACCAGGGATTTGTATTCATTGAAATAGTTCAGAAAAAATCTTTAGCCAAGTGGTTTCCATCTGGTTTCCCATCAGGATCACGTGATCAGTGTCAGGAAATTACCTGACTGATGCCCTCCCAACAGAGTTTTATGTTGGTCCTGTGGGAGCCTCACGCGGTGTCCAGGAAGTGCTCCATGGGATTCTAAGGGGAGGCCCGGGTTAAGGACGTGCCTCCTGATCCATCTGTGAGAGCTGAGCCCGAGCTTCGTCTTCAGAGAGGCAACAGGGTTGGTCTAGCTCGATTTGGACAGGGGAAGTCAGTCAGCTCACATCATCTGTGTGGGCAGAATGTTAGGCTCTCTCAGGAGAGAACAATAACGAAATTAGTTCACAGGCTGGTCTTCAGGTAGGAATTTATCGTTCCTGGTTTTCTCCTGAGACAGAGGGCAGGAGAGGTTGGTCTTCTCAGCTTTTCAAGGTCTTTCAGTCTGTAGAAGTGGTGGTTGCAGGTTAAAGAGCTGTGTTGATGCCCTCCAAAGTATTTTCTTAAAATTTGGAAGTGCGTTTACAGTGTAACATCCCTAGAGAAGACAGAGCAGGAGGAAGAAGAGGAGGAAATGGCAGCTTCTGAGGTAAATGTCCTGTCCTGGATCTGGGGCTGCATCTGCTTTTCCTCCTGAAATGCCCAAATGAGAATCCGCAAGCCTTCAGCTTTCTGCTCCTATTTTTCCTTCCCAGCCATCTCATCTTATTTTTTCCCATTGCTTCTTAGTGAAGACCAGCCCTTTGGACTACTTCCTTGTGTCCCAGAGGCTTTGCTCCATTGTCTGCATCCTGGCTTTCTATGGAGCATGATGAATTCTCAGTGTGAATCTGTGACTTTCAACTGTTGAAACTATTTTTGTGAGAGATCAGCATGGGGAGTCATTCCTATCCTCACTCCCACTGGGATGTGTTTTGGTGTTAGGATTTTAGGGACGTTGCTAAATGCAGTGATGACTTTGCACCTGGATGCAACATAGATATTTAAAACAGAGTTTGGAAATGCCATTATACATAGAAGCAGCTCTCTTCTGTCCACGGGGTTTTCCAGGCAAGAATTTTGCAGCGGGTTCCCATTTCCTTATCCCAGGGATTCTCTCCATCCTGAGACTGAAGCCTCATCTCCAGCATTGGCATGCAAATTCTTTACCACTGAGCCAGCTGGGAAGCCCAGTGACTCAACTCAGGGGTCCAGAGTTTTCAGAAAATTTTCAGAAATAAAAAGAAAAATAGGAGATTTTGTCCTTTGCATTGCTGAAACTTACTAGTTAAATGTGTTAATGGATACTAAACGGGGGAAGTATATGTGAAATGAAATTTGCATAAAATTGACATTTTTAAAAGTTAGATTCAAGTTATAATTTCATTGTTAATTCCAGAATGCCCAGGCAGTGATTGTACATCTTTCATGTGATTCATTTACACCATGACATCTGATGCCCACTGCTTCTGGAGACGTCTGTCTGACATCATGAGACTATGAATTTCATACTTCTCTCTCTTTAAACAGGTTGTGGAAAAAAGGAATAAGGAATGTGTGGAAATGCTCATAGTTAATGGAGAGACTCCCCATCTTCATGGTTTCTCTTTGCTTCTGAGAATGAACACTCATTGTGTTGATTATAGATAGTGGGTTTTCGGGGTAGGCGAATTGCTCACTCCAGCCCAGGTGTGATGTTTCCAGAACACTCCAGGCCCAAATCACAGACACAGTCCTTCTACCACGTATTTGTATTTTTTCAAAATATTTACAACAATCATAATGGTGCTAATCTGTTTTCCACTGTGTTGAAAGATAAAGCTCAACACAAATAATAGTTTTTCAGGAAAGAAAAGCTTCAGAACCAATAGTCCTAATTTATCTTATACTGCTTGCACCCTAAATGTATCCAAAATGTACAACGAATATCATCCACAAGTAGATGTCTATATATTAACCCTTTAAAAATGATCTTGGTTTTATTGACATGAATAGCTTTAATATTCTTAGTAAATATAATCTCATTTTAATGTATCCCTGTGTGCACAAAAATGTTGAAATTATTGGACTTTTTTCTTGTTTTGGTATTCTCCCAAGTTATATAAAGTTCTTTTGAAAATTACACTCATTTGTTTGGCTCAGCTGTGTCTTAGTTGTAGCAGGCAGGATCGTGGAGCCATGCCAGAGATTTTGTTGACTCTGGAAAGCTTTAGCTGTGGGGTGTGGGATCTAATTCTCTAAGCGGGTATTAAACCCATCCGCTGCCTTGGGAGCTGAGAGTCTTAGTCATGGACTGTCAGGGGATGTTTCATGGTAGGAGTCCTGTTTGCCCTTCCTATCTCTCTTGAGCCTGCTGTTCCTTTTCAGTTCCTGTCAGCCACTCCCAGGACTGAGATAATAGAGATGGGATGCCTGCATAGGATTTTCTTCATTAGCTTTCCCATTTGGTGAAAGGGATTATTTAAGACCCTCTTTTGGTATGGATCCTGGAGATGGAAATGGCAACCCCCTCCAGAATTCTTGCCTGAGAATCCGATGGACTGAGGAGCCTACTGGGTTACAGTCCACAGGATTGCAAAGAGTCAGACAGGACTGAGTGACTTCACTTTCACTTTCACTTTGACATGGAGAGAAAGTGAAAAGGAACTAAAAAGCCTCTTGATGAAATTCAAGGGGAGGAGTGAAAAAGTTGGCTTAAAACTCAGCATTCAGAAAACTAATTTCATGGCATCTGGTCTCATCACTTCATGGGAAATAGATAGGGAAACAGTGGAAACAGTGTCAGACTATTTTGGGGGCTCCAAAATCACCACAGATGTTGATTGCAGCCATGAAATTAAAAGACACTTACTCCTTGGAAGAAAAGTTATGACCAACCTAGATAGCATATTGAAAAGCAGAGACACTACCTTGCCAGCAAAGGTCCGTCTAGTCAAGGCTGTGGTTTTTCCAGCGGTCATGTGTGGATGTGAGAGTTGGACTGTGAAGAAAGCTGAGCGCCAAAGAATTGATGGTTTTGTACAGGGACGTGATGGTAGAGAATGATAGGAACCTGGCCTGCTTGGGTGAGGATGACTTCCTTCCAGAATCCCTTATCTACCATGAGGTTTTTGATTTGTTTGTTGTAGACGGTCTCCTGAAATCTTTTTCTTCTTCCAATAATTTCAGCTGCTTGCTTTCTAAGGGAAAATGGGTATTTGTGCTATTTGAAAGACAGTTTTCATGATTCTAAACTACTTCTTCCTTGATGTAATCTGTTGCCTTCATTTTTTTTGTTTGTTTGTTTACTTTTTAATTGAAGGATAATTGCTTTACAGGATTTTGTTGTTTTCTGTCAAACCTCACTCAGCATGAAACAGCCATGGGTAGACATGTATCCCCTCCCTTTTGAATGTCCCTCCCATCTCCCTCCCAATCCCATTCCCTGTGCTGTTTGAGTTTCCTGACAGGCACAGCAAATTCCCTTTGGCTATCTATTTTTACATATGGTAATGTAAGTTTCCATGTTACTCTCTCCATACATCTCACCCTCTCCTCCCCACCCCCATTTCCATAAGTCTGTTATCTATGCTTCCCCAGTGCTGTCCCGCAAGTAAATTCTTCAGTCCTATTTTTCCAAATTCCATGTATGTGTGTTAGCATATGCTATTTCTATTTCTCCTTCTGACTTACTTCACTCTGTATAGTAGTCTCTAGGTTCATCCACCTCGTTAGAACTTTCTCGAATACGCTCCTCTTTATGGCTGAGTAATATTCCATTGTGTATATGCACTACTTCTTTTGCTTTCATTCGTGTGGTTTCTTATTGAGTGGCTAAGTTGTGTGGAACTCTTGGATCCCATGGAATGCAGCAAGCCAGGCTTCCCTATCCTTCGTCAACGCCCGGAGTTTCCTCAAATTCATTTCCGCTGAGTCAACAAAGCTTTCAACCATCTCACCCTCTGTCACTCCCTTCTCCTTTTGCTTTCAATCTTTCTCAGCATCAGGATTTTGCCAAGGAGTTGGTTCGGCACACAAAGAGACCAAAGTATTGCGGCTTCATCCACAGTGTCAGTCCTTCCTATGAGTATTCAGGATTGATTTCCTTATGGTTGACATGTTTCAGCTTCTTGAGTCCAAAAGACTCTTAAGAGCCTTCTCCCACACCACAATATGAGCTGTCAATTCTTCGGTGCTCAGCTTTCTTTATCATCCAACTATCACATCCATATGTGACTACTAGAAAAACCATAGCTTTGACCATATTGACATTGGTGTTCAAAGTGATATCCTGCTTTTGAATACACTGTCTAGATTGGTCATAGCTTTTCTTCCAAGAAGCAACTGTCTTTGAATTTCATGGCTGAAATCACCATCCACAGTGATTATGGAGCCCTCCTAAAGTCTGGCACTGTTTCTGTTTTTGCATCTTTTTGTATTAAGTGATGGGACTATATGCCATGATCTTAGTTTTCTGAATCTTGATTTTTCTGCCAGCTTCCTTCACTCTCCGTTTCATCCCCATTAAGAACCTCTTTAGCTCCTCTTCACTTTCTGCCACTAGAGTGGCATCACATGCATATCTGAAATCGTTGACATTTCTCCTGGCGATCCTGATTCCAGGTCCTACCTCATGCAGCATGGCATTTGGGTAATGTACTCTGCATAGAAGTTAAATAAGCAGGGTGACCATATACAGCTCTGAGGTCCTCCTTCCCTATTTGAAACCAGTCCGTGGTTCCGTGTTTGGTTCTAACTGTTGCCTCATGACCTACATACCTTTCATTCTGGACTAGTGGTGATTCTATAAATTCTCTGGTATACAATAGCGCCAGCCTCCTCTTAAAATTATATTCCCTCTATCTGGTTTAACCTCAGTAGAGCTTGAGTACAATTTCAGAATCTGACTTTTATGCATATATTTTGTAAAGGTGCTTTCAATAAAGTCTTTGGGGAAATCCTTTTTCTTTTTCTTTCTTTTTTTTTTTTTTTTTTTTGGCTATTTTAACTTTCTACCTTGACTTTTCTTCTTACCTTAACACATACTGGATTGGAACCAGATGAATCACCACCAAAACACATATTCCTTTTCTGATGAACATGTCTTGTGTTCTCTAAGCTGGATCCGGTCACCTTTCAGGATGAAGTGAAGGATGTCTAGACTGTAAATAAAATGGAGAAAATGACTCAGATGAAAGGGACGAGTATCGTGGAGGAAGCAATACTTTGTCGTGTAGTTTGGGAAGATCTGCTTCAACGGAAATGATGTTGGGTTCAGTTCAGTTCAGTTCAGTCACTAAGTCAAGTCTGACTCTTTGCGACCCCATGAATCACAGCACGACAGGTCTCCCTTTTCATTACCATCTCTTGGAGTTCATTCAGACTCACGTCCATCCAGTCGGTGATGCCATCCAGCCATCTCATCCTCTGTCGTCCCCTTCTCCTCCTGCCCCCAATCCCTCCCAGCATCAGAGTCTTTTCCAGTGAGTCAACTCTTTGCATGAGGTGGCCAAGTACTGGAGTTTCAGTTTTAGCATCATTCCTTCCAAAGAAATCCCAGGTCTGATCTCCTTCAGAATGGACTGGTTGGATCTCCTTGCAGTCCAAGGGACTCTCAGGAGTCTTCTCCAGCACCACAGTTCAAAAGCATCAATTCTTCGGTGCTCAGCCTTCTTCACAGTCCAACTCTCCCATCCATACATGACCACAGGAAAAAGCATTTTGAATATACTATCTAGCTTGGTCATAACTTTTCTCCCAAGGACTAAGCGTCTTCTAATTTCATGGCTGCAGTCACTATCTGCAGTGATTTTAGGGCACCCCAAAAATAAACTCTTATACTGTCTCCACTGTTTCCCCATCTAGTTCCCATAAAGTGATGGAACCGGATGCCATGATCTTCATTTTCTGAATGTTGAGCTTTAAGCCAACTTTTTCACTATCCTCTTTCACTTTCATCAAGAGGCTTTTTAGCTTTTCACTTTCTGCCATAAGGGTGGTGTCATCTCCATATCTGAGGTATTGATATTTCTCCCGGCAATCTTGATTCCAGCTTGTGTTTCTTCCAATCCAGTGTTTCTCATGATGTACTCTGCATATAAGTTAAATAAGCAGTGTGACAATATACAGCCTTGATGTACTCCTTTTCCTATTTGGAACCAGTCTATTGTTCCATGTCCAGTTCTAACTGTTGCTTTTGACCTGCATACAGGTTTCTCAAGAGGCAGGTCATGTGGTCTGGTATTCCCATCTCTTTCAGAATTTTCCACATTTTCTTGTGATCCACACAGTCAAAGGCTTTGGCATAGTCAATAAAGCAGAAATAGATGTTTTTCTGGAACTCTCTTGCTTTTTCCATGATCCAGCGGATGCTGGCAATTTGGTCTCTGGTTCCTCTGCCTTTTCTAAAACCAGCTTGAGCATCAGGGAGCTCCCGGTTCACGTGCTGCTGAAGCCTGGCCCGGATGCTGGATTAGTCTTGTTTTCTTCTGTCACTGTCATAGAGAGATGTCTCTTGACCCATTCTTGATTCTTCTATCATTTATGTATTTCTCTCCAGTGATTAATTTTCACATTCACAGTGAGGACAAGAATTCTTGTCTTGGCCTGGGACAGATGGCATGACCTGATGGCTCCTCCATTGAGCCACTGAGGAGGTTTCAGGGAAAACTGTGTGTTGTGAGTAACTATATTAAGCCCTTTTAAATCTTAACGTGTGTGTGGAGTCGTGAACAAACTGCCAAACTTCTGGGAATACTGGGGACAGATATTTGTTTTCTACCCTAAAATTTCCAATCCTTGGAAACTACACGTATGATCTGATGAATTTCATCCTCAAATTATTTCTTCACTGCTTAAGACACCTCCCTTCTTCGGTGTTCAGCCTTCTTCACAGTCCAACTCTTACATCCATACATGACCAGAGGAAAAACATAGCCTTGACTAGACGGACCTTAGTTGGCAAAGTAATGTCTCTGCTTTTGAATATACTATCTAGGTTGGTCATAACTTTTCTCCCAAGGAGTAATCATCTTCTAATTTCATGGCTGCAATCACCATCTGCAGTGATCTTGGAGCACAATAAATAAAGTCTGACACTGTTTCCACTGTTTCCCCATCTATTTCCCATGAAGTGATGGGACCGGATGCCATGATCTTCGTTTTCTGAATGTTGAGCTTTAAGCCAACTTTTTNNNCAAGAGGCTTTTTAGCTCCTCTTCACTTTCTGCCATAAGGGTGGTGTCATCTGCATATCTGAGGTTATTGATATTTCTCCTGGCAATCTTGATTCCAGCTTGTGCTTCTTCCAACCCACCATTTCTCATGATGTACTCTGCATATAAGTTAAACAAGGACAGTGACAATAAACAGCCTTGACATACTCCTTCCTTTTTCCTATTTGAAACCTGTTGTTCCATGTCCAGTTCTAACTGTTGATCCCTGACCTGCACACAGATTTCTCAAGAGGCAGGTCAGGTGGTCTGGTATTCCCATCTGTTTCAGAATTTTCCACAGTTTTTTGTGATCCACACAGTCAAAGGCTTTGGCATAGTCAATAAAGCAAAAATAGATGTTTCTTTGGAACGCTTTTGCTTTCTCGATCCAGCGGATGTTGGCAATTTGGTCTCTGGTTCCTCTGCCTTTTCTAAAACCAGCTTGAACATCAGGAAGTTCACAGTTCACGTATTGTTGAAGCCTGGCTTGGAGAATTTTGAGCTCTACTTTGCTAGTGTGTGAGATGAGTTCAATTGTGTGGTAGTTTGAGCATTCTTTGGCACTCTCTTTCTTAGGGATTGGAATGAAAACTGACGTTTTCCAGTCCTGTGGCCACTGCTGAATTTTCCAATTTGCTGGCATATTGAGTGTAGAACTTTCACAGCATCATCTTTCAGGATTTGAAACAGCTCAACTGGAATTCGATCACCTCCACTAGCTTTGTTCATAGTGATGCTTTCTAAGGCCCACTTGACTTCACATTCCAGGATATCTGTACACATCCCTAAAAGAGAAGCATAAGGTGAAACTAGAAACTTGACTTAATGTCTATGTAGATTCATCAGTGCTAACAAATGTACCTTCAGGAGGGGAAAGATAAGTAGGGAGATTGTCTGTGTGGGAACAAGATGTATATGGGAAATCTCTGTACCTTACTCTCATTTCTGCTGTGAAACTGAATCATCTAAGATAATTGGTACTGGTACATGCACACTAAATCTCTTTTAGAATATATACTATTAGAAAAATGGATATGCTCCTATATTTAATTTTTCCTTAGTCAGTTATCCTTTAAAGATGTGAAAATATAGAACTCTTTAAAAAGAGCAGAAAACAAACTATAGTAGATGATTCGTAAGCCTAGAAATACGACCATGAAGAAGAGCAGCAACATTTCTACGTGTTGAAAGTGAAAATGAAGTTGCTCAGTCGTGTCTGATTCTTTGCAAGCCTACGGACTGTAGACTGCTAGTCTCCTCTCTCCATCAATTTTCCAGGCAAGAATCCTGGAGAGGGTTGCCATTTTCTTTTTCAGGGGATCTTCCTGACCCAGGGATCAAACTTGGGTCTCCCACACCGCAGGCAGACTCTTTACCATCTGAGCCGCCAGAGAATCCCTTTCATGTATTAATTTACGGGTAAGTTCACTTATGACCTAACACTGATCCTGATTTCTTTGTTGGTCATGAGATAGCTTTTAGGGCATCATTTTCAAAGGCATCTGTCCCTGCACATACACACTGTTAACCTAACGTCCACCGCTGCCCCTGGTTTATTTTTAAAGAAAGCTGTGATGGAAACACCTCCAGGCCCCTGCTCTGAAGTAAGAGGCCCCCAACCTGCAGAGAGGTGTTCACAGTGCAAAGCATTTTGTGAAAACCTGTGTCCCCCGGTTACAGAGGGAAGTAAAAACAAACAAGCAAAAAAAAAAAAAAAAAACCTAAGGACTCAGGCCATCTTTGGTAGAATTCTGAGAGCAAAGCCTTGCAGGAACCCAGGGCCCCCGGGGTGATGCTCACCCCTCCCCTCTCCTCCCCCAAGGGCACAGGCACAGGCCACACCCGCTCCAGAGAGAGCCCCTCCCCAGGAATCAGGCTGACTTTCTTTGTTTAGAGAAGATTCCGCTCTCAACCCTAGCTCCAGAGATCTGGGGCGGGCGGAGGCGAGGCTCCAGCTCAGGGCTCCTGGAAGCCCGTGTTCTTGCTGCACTGTTTCAAAAGCCCTCAGAGGCAGAGGCAGAGTCAAGCAGTCGAGAAGTGGGGCCCATGGTCTCTTGTGAATTGTTCTGGGGCCTGCGCTCTCTAATGCGAAAAGAAAGAGAACTCTGGGGTGGTCTGCAAAGAGAGTGGGGAAAGTGAGCACCAACCCCAGGACGTGATTAGCATATCAGCTTAATCTTGATTACCCACTACGCTCAGAGATGAGGAAGTCAGAAGAGAGCTCAGAAAAGGGAGAGAGAAGCAAGACCTTCTCTTCATTTTCACTGCAGCAGTTGCAGGTGGAAGAGCTGTGTGGATGCCTCTAAAGGTATTTTCTCAACCTGTGAATGTGCGTTTGCGACATAACGTCCCCAGAGAAGACTCAGGGCAGGAGGAAGAAGAGGAGGAAATGGCAGCTTCTCAGGTAAATGTCCTGTCCCGGGTCTGGGGCTGTGTCTGCTTTTCCTCCTGAAACGGCTGGACTGAGAAGCTGCAAACCTTTACTTCTCTGATTCCAGTTTTTCTCCCTGGGGGCTTGTTGTTATCAACTTTTTCTTTTTTCTTTTTTTCTTATAATAGTGAAGACTGGCTCTTCCACAGCCTTTTCTTCATTCTGTCCTGGCTTTCTACAGACCATGATGAATTCTCAACATGAATTAGTGACTTTCAACTGGTGAATATATTCCCTTTGTGAGAGATGAACACGGATATATGAGATTCCCTTCAGAATGTGGTTCAGTGTTGGGATCCTAGGAAAGTAGGGGAAATGCCATGATGAGTTTACATGTGGATGCAATTCAGTTCTTTAGAACAGAAGAAAAAATGCCCTTATAAGTAGAATGAACTCAGCAGTCCAGAATTTTTCAGAAAATTTTCAGAAATTAAAAAACTACCAGAGACTATCCTCTGTATCAAAAAAAAAACTCACTATTATGTACTATTAGTACTATTAATGTAATATTAGTTTACAAATCATGGGAGGTATATATGCAGTAGAATTTGCATAAAACTGATATTTTTCATAAAATATTGAGATCATGGTTTTCATAATATTGCTAAAATACCTGGCAGGGATAACGCATTTTTCCATGCACTTCTTACCCCATGACCTCAGATGTTCACCCATTCAGGTGCTTCTGTGAGATTCCAGTGCACTTTTTTTTTTTTTCTGTCTTCTAAAAGGGTCTTGGAAAGAAAAACTGAGGGATATGCATAACTACCACAGTTAATGGGGAAACTCTATCATCTTATTTTCTCTTTGCTTTGAACAATGAACACTGTTGGCTAAAACAGATGCACAACTTGAGAATTGTGAGTTGAGTTTTATTTACAGCAAGATGCGGACAGCAGCCCAGGAGACAGCACCTCAGATACCTCTGAGAGACTGCTCCCAGAGGCGGTGGGGAAGGGCGGTGCATAAGATTTTAGGGAACCGAGAGTTCAGTGCAGTCAAGCACTAATTTGACAAAAGCATTTCTTCCAGTCTTGAGGGGCTGATGTCACCGTCCAGTGATTTAGTGCTGATTCCCTGCTGGCTCAGATGGTAGTGTTTGCCTGCAATGCAGGAGACCCGGGTTCAATCCCTGGGTCAAGAAGATCCCCTGGAGAAGGAAATGGCAATCCACTCCAGTACTCTTGCCTGGAAAATTCCATGGATGAAGGAGCCTTGTGGGGTATGGTCCATGGGGTCGCAGAGTCAGACACGACTGAGCGACTTCACTTTCTTTCTTCTTCTAGATATGAGGGGCTTCCCTCATGGCTCAGATGGTAAAGAATCTGCCTGCAATGCCTTGTTTTGATCCATGGGTTGGGAAGATCCCTGTGAGGAGGGCATGGCAACCCACTCTTGTATTCTTGCCTGGAGAATCCCCACAGACAGAGTACAACGAAGTGACTAAGCCCAGCACACACAGATATGAAGAGATGCAAGGATTGGGATCATGAAATCAGTTCCTGAAAATATCTAGCTCTCTAAAGACCTGTTCCACCAGATTCCGTGGAGCACAGAGTGCCGCGGTGCCACCTGAACTCCCTCAGGGGACTGAAGTCAGCACTTGCAGCCTCGTAGGGTTCATCCTCCCCAGAGGCAGATGACAGCGCCCTTGTTGGCAGTGCTCTTGGCAAGTGCCAGTTTGTAGCTGACCCTACTCACCTGTGTTTAGTAGAGATGCTGGGTTTGGGGAGTGGGGGGTTTTCGTCGCTCAAGCCCCGGTCTGATCATTTCCAGTACACTCCACACTCACATCACAGACAGAGTTTCATCCTATTTCTGTATTTTCCAAAATGTTTGCAAGAATCATATTAGTGCTAATCTATGTTCAATAGTGTTGTGGTTTTTTTTTCCCCCTGTGTCAAGTTTTAAAATATAGTTCAGTGCAAATGATACAGACTTTCAGGAAATTAAAAAATTCAGAACCAGAGCTCCACTTTATATTGTTGTATATGTCTGCACTCTAGTCTATTTTAAAAAATTAAAATAATATCATTCTGAAATATTTATGTACATTTTTAATCAGTCAGAAATTATACTGATGTTATTGACATGACAGTTTTTCTCTATTACTGAGGATGGTGTCTCATTTTAGTATATGTCTGTATCCATAAACATGTTAACAGGATTACATCGATTTTTTTCTTGTTTGTTTGTTTGGCTTTGCTTTTTAAGAGTCCCGGGAGAAGGGAATGGCTACCCATTCTAGTATTCTTGCCTGGAGAATCCCAAGGACAGAGGAGCCTGGCTACAGTCCCTGGGGTCCCAAAGAGTAGGACACAATTGAGTGACAAACACTTTTCCTGTTTTTAGTATTATTTACAAATACAGAAATTTCTATTAACTTTCATTAGAGTTGTTTATGTATATTTGTCTGGGTTTTATTAAACTCAAGTGTCCATAAAGTGAAGCAAAATTTCAGCTCTGCCCTTTAAAGAATGTCTGTTAAAATATTTGTCAAGAGATGCAACAGCAACATTATTGATTTTATTTTTTTTAATTGTTAAATTTATTTAATGTTTGACATCTGAAGAAAGTGGTTGAAGAATGTTAAAGGAAGAAAGTGAAGTCGCTCAGTCATGTCCAACTCTTTGCGACCGCATGGACTATAGCCTACCAGGCTCCTCTGTCCATGGGATTTTCCAGGCAAGAATACTGGAGTGGATTGCCATTTCCTTCTCCAACATTATTGATTTTAAATTGTTTCTGTTGAATATTCAAGACTCTGAAAAACTGTCAGAAAGGTATATAGTATCTATAAATAGTTAAAATGATTCTTGCCACCAAGGTTACAATCTTATTGGACCTGTAAAATCTGTAAACTCTTAAAGTTCAGAGTTAAGTATGAATTCTTTCCTTACTATTCTACTTCATTGCTGTTCAAAATGGTCGTTCATGGAGCAGAATTTTCAACATTACTAGTTCAAATAAGGCTGTTAAAAATGTGGCACACTGAGCCCACCACAGCATGTTCGGAGCAGAATGTGCTTTTAAAAATATCCCCCCCCCTTTTTTTTTTTTGGATAGACAGTTTATCCTGTGTCACATGAGGATAACACTCAAAAATAAATGTGAATGTTGATCTGATTATTTTATAATTCCTCTTCCAAGTCATAACAGTTTCTGTAGTAGTTTGTGGATCATATCTCATCCTTTTTTCTTAGGGCTAAAAATATGGTAGAAAATGTTCAGTTCAGTCTCTCTGTTGTATCCGACTCTTTGCAACCCCATGACTGCAGCATGCCAGGCCTCCCTGTCCATCACCAACTCCCAGAGTTGACTCAAACTCATGTCCATTGAGTCAGTGTTGCCATCCAACCATCTCATCCTCTGTCATCCCCTTCTCCTCCCACCTTCAATCTTTCCCAGGATCAGGGTCTTTTCAAATGAGTCAGTTCTTTGCATCAGGTGGCCAAAGTATTGGAATTTCAGCTTTAATATCAGTCCTTCCAGTGAATATTCAGGACTAATTTCCTTCAGAATGGACTGGTTGGATCTCCTTGCAGTCCAAGGGACTCTCAAGAGTCTTCTCCAACACCACAGTTCAAAAGCATCAATTTTTCAATTCTCAGCTTTCTTTATAGTCCAACTCTCACATCTGTACGTGACTACTGGAAAAACCATAGCCTTTTAGATGGACCTTTGTTGACAAAGTAATGTCTCTGCTTTTTAATATGCTGTCTAGGTTGGTCATAACTTTTCTCCCAAGGAGTAAGTGTCTTTTTATTTTATGGCTGCAATCACCATCTGCAGTGATTTTGGAGCCACCCCCACCCCCAAATAAAGTCTGTCACTGTTTCCACTGTTTCCTCATCTATTTCCCATGAAGTGATAGGACCAGATGCCATGATCTTAGTTTTCTGAAAGTTGAGCTTTAAGTCAACTTTTTCACTCTCCTCTTTCACTTTCATCAAGAGGATCTTTAGTTCTTCTTCACTTTCTGTCATAAGGATGGCATCTGCATGCCTGAAGTTATTGATATTTCTGCTGGCAATCTTGACTTCAGCCTGGGCTTCATCCAGCCCACCGTTTCTCATGACGTACTCTACATAGAAGTTAAATAAGCAGAGTGACAATATACAGCCTTGATTGTATTCTTTTCCTACTTGGAACCAGTCTGCTGTTCCATATCCAGTTCTAACTGTTGATTCCTGACCTGCACACAGATTTCTCAAGAGGCAGGTCAGGTGGTCTGGTATTCCCATCTCTTTCAGAATTTTCCACAGTTTATTGTGATCCACACAGTCAAAGGCTTTGGCATAGTCAATAAAGCAGAAATAGATGTTTCTCTGGAACTCTCTTGCTTTCTTGATGATCCAGAGGATATTGGCAATTTGATCTCTGGTTCCTCTACCTTTTCTAAATCCAGCTCGAACATCTGGAAGTTTATAGTTCACGTATTGTTGAAGCTTGGTTTGGAGAATTTTGAGCATTACTTTGCTGGTGTGTGAGAGGAGTGCAATTGTGCAGTTGTGTGATCATTCTTTGGCATTGCCTTTCTTAGGGACTGAAATGAAAAGTGACCTTTTCCAGTCCTGTGGCCACTGCTGAGTTTTCCAAATTTGCTGGCATATTGAGTGTTGCACTTTCACAGCATCATCTTTCAGGATTTGAAATAGCTCAACTGAAATTCCATCACCTCCACTAGCTTTGTTCATAGTGATGCTTTCTAAGACCCACTTGATTTCACATTCCAGGATGTCTGGCTATAGGTGAGTGATCACACCATCGTGATAGTAGGTCATGAAGATCTTTTTTGTACAGTTCTTCTGTGTATTCTTGCCACCTCTTCTTAATATCGTCTGCTTCTGTTAGGTCCATACCATTTCTGTCTTTTTTTCAGCCCATCTTTGGGTGAAATTTTCCCTTGGTATATCTAATTTTCTTGAAGAGATCTTTATTCTTTCCCATTCTATTGTTTTCCTCTATTTCTTTGCATTGATCACTGAGGAAGGCTTTCTTATCTCTCCTTGCTATTCCTTGGAACTCTGCGTTCAAATGGGTATATCTTTCTTTTTCTCCTCTGCTTTTGGCTTCTCTTCTTTTCACAGCTATTTGTAAAGCCTCCTCAGACAGCCATTTTACTTTTTTGCATTTCTTTTTCTTGGGGGTGGTTTGGATCATCCTGTACAGTATCATGAACCTCTGTCCATAGTTCATTAGCCACTCTGTCTATCGGATCTAGTCCCTTAAATCTATTTCTCACTTCCACTGTATAATCATTAAGGATTTGATTTAGGTCTACCTGAATGGCCTAGTGGTTTTCCCCACTTTCTTCAATTTAAGTCTGAATTTGGCAATAAGGAGTTCATGATCTAAACCACAGTGAGCTCCCAGTCTTGTTTTTTTGCTGACTGTATAGAGCTTCTCCATCTTTGGCTGTGAAGAATATAATCAATCTGATTTCAGTGTTGACTGTCTGGTGATGTCCATGTGTAGAGTCTAATCTTGTGTTGTTGGAGGAGGGTATTTGCTATGACCAGTGCATTCTCTTGGCAGAACTCTATTAGCCTTTGTCTTGCTTCATTCTGTACTCCAAGGCCAAATTTGCCTATCGTTCCAGGTGTTTTTTGACTTCTTACTTTTGCATTCCCATCGCCTATAATGAAAAGGACATCTCTTTGGGGTGTTAATTCTAGAAGGGTCGGTGGTGGCCTGCTGCAGGATTAGGAGCACAGACTAACAGTGCATGCATGGGATCTTTTGAGGGATGTCACCATTACCTCAACCATAGTTTGGCCCCAGGTAAATAGAAGGGAGGGCTTCCCTGGTGGCTCAGAGGGTAAAGCTTCTGGCTGCAATGCTGGAGACCCAGGTTTGATCCCTGGGTCAGAAAGATCCCCTGGAGAAGGAAATGACAACCTGCTCCAATATTCTTGCCTCAAAAATCCCATGGACTGAGGAGCCTGGTAGGCTACATTCCATTGGGTCGCAAAGAGTCGGACATGACTGAGCGACCTCATTTCACTTCACTTCACTTCAAATAGCAGGGAGGGAACACAGCTCCACCCATCAACAGAAAATTGGATTAAAGATTTACTGAGCATGGCCTCACCCATCAGAATAAGACCCAGTTTCCCCCTCAGTCAGTCTATTCCATCAGGAAGCTTCCATAAGCCTCTTATCCTTTTCCACCAGAGAGTAGACAGACTGAAAACCACAATCACAGAAAACTAACCAATCTAATCACATGGGCCACAGCCTGGTCTAACTCAATGAAACTATGAGCCATGCTGTGCAGGGCCACCCAAGTCATGGTGGAGAGTTCTGACAAAATGTGGTCCACTGGAGAAGGGAATGGCAAACCACTTCCGTATTCCTGCCTTGAGAATCCCATGAACAGTATGAAATGGCAAAAGGATAAAACACTGAAAGATGAACTCTCCAGGTTGGTAGGTGCCCAATATGCTACTGGAGATCAGTGGAGAAACAACTTCAGGAAGAATGAAGAGATAAAGCAAAAGCAACACCCAGTTGTGGATGTGTGCTGGGGTCAGGGTGATTCGAAGGTGGGGACGGAGTAGGCGTCCTAGGAAAAACTTATTTAATTACAGATAGAGAGAGAGAGATTAGAAATGAATAGTGTAGTAGGAAAATTAGTGGAGAAAAAGAGACTGAATTTGGTTCACATGGAATAGCATCCATGGTCCAGATGGGAATTCAGCCAGAAAAACGGGGAGCAAGAATGAACGACATGGGGGAGTCAGTCTTCCCAGGAACTGATCCCATTTCT
>SJYF01000403.1:865471-890690 GCA_006410515.1 Procapra przewalskii
TTTTGATAAATCTTTTGCCACAATCCTTACATTTATAAGGCTTTTCTCTAGAATGAATTACCTGATGTTCAGTAAGACTTGAGGAGCAAGTAATGACTTCACTGCATTTGTTAAATTGGTCGGATTTCCCAGTATGAAGTCGCTGATGATGATTAAGACTTGAGTTCTGTTTAAAGGCTTTGCCACACTTTGTACATTTATAAGGCTTCTCTTCAGTGTGAACTCGCTGATGTCTACTAAGACTTGAGCTACAGTTAAAGGCTTTGTCACATACCTTACATTTATAAGGTTTCTGGCCAGTATGGATTCGTTGATGTTGTGTAAGATCAGTGCCACGCATAAAGCCTTTACCACACTCTGTACATTTGAAAGGTTTCCTTCCTGAATGGATTTTCCTATGTCTAGTTAGATTGGATGAGTAGGTAAAGACTTTCCCACATATATCACACTTGTTCTCTTTCTGTGGATTCTGAATCCTCTGCTGTCGAGTAAGATCTGAAGCCGGATCAGAAACTTTCCGGAGTGCTCCAAGTAATTCTCTCCTGCTGTTCCCCTTGCGATCTCCACGCATGGTGGCCATGCCTTGCAAAACTGAGGAAATCGAGGATAATCGGCTCACAGCTGGGCGAAAGGATGCCAAATCTGTCAAGATCAAGAAAAATAAGGATAATATGAAGTTTCCAGTTCGATGCAGCAGACACCTTTACACCTTGGTCATCACGGACGACAAGGCAGAAAAAGGCAAAGCAGACTCAGCCCCCAGATTCAGCAGTGAAGGAGCGGAAATGAACCACACACACTGATTTGAACTGGATTCAAATTTCTAAAATCTCAAAAAAAAAACAAGAAAAAAAAGAAACACTATCATATTCATTACAATTATAAGTCTGCTCTTTCATATGAATACTCTTATATAAAGATGTGAAGTGAAGTGAAGATGCTCGTGTCCGACTCTTATCAACCCCATGGACCACAGCCTACCAGGCTCCTCCGTCCATGGGATTTTCCAGGCAAGAGTATTGGAGTGGGTTGCCATTGCCTTCTCCACTATATATAGATGTGTTCACTGATAAAAGATATCGCTACATTTATTACTTTTAAAAACTTTGTGTGAACATTGAGGTCCCTGATATTTGTTCAGGTGACTTATTCAACCTTATGCCCAGTGTCATTGCACGTATAGCGTCTCACTCCATCACAAATACTCTTGTAATTATTGGGGGTGCAGCTCTTACTTAAGGCCTGACCTATTTTAGTACACATGAAAAGTTGTTCCATATTAACTATATCAAGATATGTATTGAACTCTGGTGGTTGGATTAAGTGTCTTGGATTATTATCAACATTACAAATATTGGAAGAGAGAGAATAATCTGTTGTTGGAAGACTAATGACGCCTTGCTTACCGATCTCTCAAACTGCTTATATTGGGAGTTTTCCCCCTGATTTTTAAATATCTAGTTTTCAGACATGTTTGAATTGATGTTTAATTGAAGCCTATGTTCAGAATAGTTTGAATGAGTATCTGCAGTATAGACTGGATACCTTTCCAGATTTCAGACATTTCCTTTCAGAGAATATGTATATTTCAAAAAACGATGTGGATCTTTGCTTAAAAACATGCACTCTCTGCAGATATTGATGCCTGAAATTGGTGTTTTTCCCAAACTGACTCATAGTACTTTTTTTTTTGGCAGTCATATCTGTATTATGGGAAACTGTCTCAATTTCCTTATGTCCTTGCAAACTTCCTCTCTCTATTTCACATGCCCTTGTATATTCCCAGTCTTTCATTAAATGTAAGTTGCCAAGGTGAAATCTTTCATTTATTTCTAGGTTTGCTTTCGGGAATACATCTTCTAACCCTGGATGCTTTGGCATCAAACCCTGGGTGTCCTAAGAAGACACAGCTGAAAGATATCAAATAACAAGTCATTTTACTTAATATTTTCAGTGAACATCCTTAAATATTTACATGACATTGATTAACCCTTCACTAGATTAAGGATAAAACAGAGACAGAAATATCAAAATGGCAGAGGTTTAGGAAGACGTGGAGTTCATCTCTCTACAGATGCATCGAGAATACATGTGCAAATGGGACAGCTCTCAGAGCCCGGCTGAACACTGACAGAGGATCTTGGACACCTAAAAGGACAAGAAAGTGTCCTGCTTAGCCAGGCAGGACGAAAGAAGGAAGAAGGAAATGGAAGAGGCAGTATGGGATCTCCAGTCCTAGTGGGGGAACTGAAGAGAGGAGAGGTTGACATCCGGGGAAGCCCATCACTGGGACAGGATAGGAGCTCAGCTGGGGTGGAAGAAGAGCCTCATTCTCTGTGGGAAGAGAACACAGCAACAGTCTGTGGCAGCAGGACAGAGTGAGACCTGTACACGGGCTGCTGACCCCTGCCCTGCCCACCCAGCCTGAGAGGGTGTCCACCGCTGCAGACAAGGGCTGGGTGCTGGAATGTGGGGTTTGGAGAGCAGACCCAGGCAGAGGACTGTGGTTGGCTGTGAGGAGACGTCCGAGGGGACAGGAGGGAGGGAAGGAGGGGCTCTATAGCACAGAGCGCCATTGGTGAGTGATGTCCAAAGGGAGGACCCACCATTGCAGCCTCTCTCCTGTGCCAGCCCCTCCTTGCCAGGCTCTAGGAAGGGCTCTCACTGGGCTCTACTTATCACACAGGTTTTTATTTGAGAATGTTCTATTAGATGTTTAAATCTAAAAGTCATAACTGATATTGACAGAGAACTCATCAGAAAGTGAGGACATGTGGGATAAAGTCCAGGGAAACTGATAACAAACAAGATAAATGAATAAAGTAGTCATTCTTCAGAAATTAAATAAGAAGACTTTAAAGATATGAGGAGAACACAGGAAACTCTACCTAGTGATCTACGGAGACCTAAATGAGAGGTAATGAAAAAAGAGTGGATATTTAGTGGATATACATATATATGTATAATTGATTCTCTTTGCTACACAGTAGCACAGCATTGTAAAACAGCTTTACTCCAATAAGATCATTTTTGAAGGATTTCCTTATATTATCTAAAAATTCTAATAGTTTAACAACCATTAAAAATATGGCGGAAAATGTTCTAATCTCTTATGCCAATTTATTTTAACTTTCTTTGAGGTAATTGAATATATTCAAGTATTTTAGCATTGAGGAATTGGGACAGATATACTTAATATATTTAACATGAATTCATATAAAGAAAAAAGAAACTGTGAAGTAACCCTGAGATTTGCATTCTTTCATTTTAGGGAGGTTTTGACCGATGCAGTAAAGAAATGACTTGAGTTTAAAACTTCTAAGTTCATATTTGTAGCTTCCAGTGTTTTAGAAATTATAAATCAGAAGAAAAAAAAAATCTGTCCCCAGTATTCCTAGAACTTTAGCAGTTTGTCTACAACTCCACTCACACACTTCTGTCTAGAGGTAGAAACAAACTTTAAAAGGAGCATCATAGAGTTACCAGAAATGGGCACAGTTTTCCCAGGATCCCCAAGAAATGGAAGAGCAGCCAACTCACGCAGGTTGTCACAGGCCAAGAAGAGAATTTTAATTCTCACTGTGAATGAGAAAAGTAACCACTGGAGATGAATTCATGAATGATTAAAGAGATAGAATGGGGCAGGAGATATCCATCTATGACAGCAACAGAAATATAACCAGACTTCCCCCAAATCATACCCACTGAAGCAGATCTTCTGAAACCATACACAAAGGATAGAGTCCTCTCTGATGCTGGGACCTCTCACCTGAATCATCTGCTCCCTCCATTCAGACATACCTGGGTGTATTGCTGTTGTCTCCATTCTCCTTACATCCTGAGGATCCCTCATTTTCTCCAGAAAGGTGACCAGGTCCGGCTTAGAGACTACGAGACCTATTCATCAGAGAAAGGAATATTTGTTTTGCTAGAGTTTCATCAGTTTCCAATCCAATATGTATTCATGCATGAAGAGAACGCATGGTTGACTGTTAATACAGCCTAGAGAATGATTTCCCCGAATACTTTATCGAAAGGACATTTACAACACTAACAAATACATTAAAGAACAGATCTGAGATTCTAGTGAAGTACTACTAAGGTAAAAAAGTAAGTAGTAGAAATCTGATTTGGAAAGGAAAGTGACATCCTTTTATACTACAAAACCTACAGAATTGCCACTAACCTAAAAGGTAGCAGATTACATTAAGGAAGAAAAAGGTTACAATCATAATCATCATGAAGTCTTTCTAAACTCACAGATTCCCATTTTCCCCTAAAAAGCAGGGATCTGAAACTCTATTCTAAGCAGCAGAAGATTCCAAGAGACATTCTACAAAGGAAGGGACCAAAACCATGTGGCTCGATAAGGGATTCTGGAAGAAAGTTATCCTCACCCACGGAGGCCAGGTTTCCGAAATTCTCTAACATCACGTCCCTGTACAATTCCTGCTGACCGAGGTCCAGGCACTCCCACTCCTCTAGAGTGAAATCTATGGCCACATCCTGGAACCTCAGCCGTCCCTGAAATACAAAGTACATGTGTCATACTGCTGTGGGAAGACTTCCTGCTGCTGCTGCCGCCGCCGCCAAGTCACTTCAGTCGTGTCCGACTCTGTGCAACCCCATAGACGGCAGCCCACCAGGCACCCCTGTCCCTGGGATTCTTCAGGCAAGAACACTGGAGTGGGTTGCCATTTCCTTCTCCAATGCGTGAAAGTGAAAAGTGAAAGCAAAGCCGCTCAGTCGTGTCCGACTCACAGGGACCCCATGGACTGCAGCCTACGAGGCTCCTTCGTCCATGCGATTTTCCAGGCAAGAGTACTGGAGTGGGGTGCCATTGCCTTCTCCGGGAAGACTTCCTAATGTGACCCAAGATGAAAACATCAAGTTCAGAGACCTGGTTTTGATCTAGGAGAGTGGCCGGTATTACACAATAATATAATTTAATATAATATTTTCTACCATATTTCTAACCCCAAGAGAAGAGGATGAGATATGATCCACAAATCACTACAGAAACTATTCTGATCTGGAAGAGAAATTGTAAAATAATCAGATCAACATTGGCATATTTATTTTTTAGTGTTTTACTCATGTGACACGGGATAAATTGTTATCAAAGAAACAGGAAATATTTTTAAAAAGCGTACTCTGATCCAAGAGTATGGAGTGGGAGATCTGTGGCCCATTTTTAACAAGTTTATTTTAACTAGCAATGTTGAAAACTGTGTTCCATTAATGACCATTTTTGAACAGCAACGAAGTGGAAAGTAAGGGAAGAATTCATACTTAACTTTCAACTTCAAGCGTTTTAATGATTGTACAGTCTAATAGGATAGTAACCTTGGCAGTAAGAATCATTTTAATTTTAGTATATATTATATATCTTTCTGACAATTTTAGAAGTCTTGAATGTGCAACAGAAATAATGTAAAATCAATAATGTTGCTGACGCACCTTTTGGCCAATATTTTAACAAACATTCTGTAAATGGCAGACTTAAATTTTATTTCAATTT
Organism: Procapra przewalskii; assembly: GCA_006410515.1. NCBI lineage: Eukaryota > Metazoa > Chordata > Mammalia > Artiodactyla > Bovidae > Procapra > Procapra przewalskii. The sequence goes on from SJYF01000403.1 coordinate 870,993, forward strand.
ATGGACTCTAGATTTTAGTAAAATAGAAAAATACACAGAGACAACTCTAATGAAAATTTACAGAAATTTCTATATTTGTAAATAATATTTGATAATATTTGTAAATAAGAAAGTGTTAGTCACTCAGTTTGTCCTATTCATTGTAACCCCATGTATTGTAGCCTGCCAGGCTCCTCTGTCCATGGAATTCTCCAGACAAGAATACTGGAGTGGATCATGATTCCCTTCTGAGGGACTCTTCAAAGAAAAAAATAGATCAAATCATATCAACATGTTCTCGCACATAAACATACACTAAAACGGGCCTATAGACTTAGTAACAGAGAAAAACTGTCATGTCAGTAAAATCAGTGTGACTTTTAGCTGATTAAAAATGTGCATAATATTTGAGGATGATATTATTAATGTTTAAAAACAGACTAGGATGCAGACATACACAATGATGTAAAATAAAGTAGAGCTCTGGTTCTGAATTTTTTAATTTTCTGAAAATCTGTATCGTTTGCACAGAGCTATATTTTAAAATTTAGCACAGTTGAACATAGATTAGCACTTACATGATTCTTGTAAACATTCTGGAAAATTCAAAAATGTAATGAGACTATGTGTGTGATGTGAGCATGGAGTGTACTGGAAATGATCAGACCTGGATTTGAGTAATGAAAACCCTCCCTCCCAAAACCCAGCATCTCTACTAAACACACGTGAGTGTTGTCAACTGCAAACTGGCACTTGCCAAGAGCACTGCCAGCAACTGAACAAGGGCATTTGCCATCTGCCTCTGGGGAGAATGAGCCCTACGGTCCCTGCAGCTGCCAACTCTCCCAGAAGGAGTTCAGGGTGGAGTGAGGCACTCTGCTCCAGGGACTCTGGTGCAACAGGTCTTGTCAGGAACTGATTTCATGATGCAAACCCTTGCATCTCTTTTTATCTAGAAAATCACTAAATGGTGACACCAGCTCCTCACGACTGGCAGAAAACCTTTTGTAAAGTAAGAGCTTGACTGCATTGAACTCCCCCTTGTTAGGGAAATGAAATGAATAGTCTGGTTTAGGCCTCAGAGACAAAGCCGAGCAGGCCTCTGACCTTGCTTCTAACCTGCCTGGACACTGCCCTGACTGAAAGCGACTGAGTGCCTGCCTGCGGTGAGTGCAAGACTCACAGCACCAGAGATAAGATGGGGGAGAAATCTTGAGATTGTTCAGACCTTGGGGGGCCCAGCCAACCGAACCCCAGGCTTAGCAACATTCCAAGTTTTAAAAGACAAAACAAACAGCTTTAACACAGAATCAGGCTTGCAATTTGCTCACGGATTGGTGAAGCTATCAGTTTGTGTCCCTCCTGGGATTATAAACCAGACCCGAAATGCAGAGTCTGAAGTCTCACCCAACGAGCAGAAGCTCTGCTTGGGACCTTTTCCCCACTGAGACTCCAAATGTGCTGTGTGCTGGGACTTCCCAGTGCTGTTCCGAGTCTGGATGTTGGTCGGAAGCCAGTTTGGTGATGTGATCTCTGTTGTTCTTACTTCTCTTTTCTTTTAATGTTAGTATATTGAAAGTAAGTAAGTTTGGCAATTTTTAAGTAAATATCTGTATTATTTATTTGTATGTAACAAGTGATTTATTTTGTTAAAAAAAAAAAAACCTTTTAACCTGAGACAAAAGCGAAAACTTTCAGCAAAGCACCCCTTCACCAAAATCTTGCATAGACTGACTTTCCCCCACTGCCACCACAAAGCAGTCTCTCAGAGCTCTTTGAGGCGCGTCTCCAGGGCTGCAGTCCTCACTTTGCCCTAGAAAAAGCTTGATTCGCAACTGTCAAGCTGTGCACTGATTGGTGTTAGCCAGCAGCGTTCATTTTCCAAACTAGAGAGAAAGTAAGAAGGTACTGAGTTTCCCCGTTAACTGTGATAGTTAGGCACATCCCTCAGTTTTTCTTTCCAAGACTCTTGTTCAAGACAGACAGAAGAAAAAAAAAAAAAAAACTTCACAGCATGGGAATCTCACACAAACACCTAAACCAGTGAACACCTGAGGTCATGGGGTAAGAAGTACAAGGAAAAAAGCACTATTACCACCGGATATTTTGGCAATATTATGGAATCCATGACCTGAACCTATGGTGAAAAGATGTCAGTTTCAAGCAAATTTCACGTCATATATACCTCCCATGATCTGTAACCTAATAATAGGTTTAGCAGCCATTGTTTCTTATAGATAGAGAGGATAGTGTCTGCTACTTTTTTCATTTCTGAAAAATTCTGGACTGCTGAGTTCATTCTACTTATAAGGCCATTTTCCTACTCCTGTTCTAAAGAACTGAATTGCATCCAGATGTAAACTCATCACGGCATTTCCCCTACTTCTCTGAGATCCCAACACTGAACTACATCCCAGTGGGAATCTCAGATACCAGTGCCTCTCCGAATTGATCTCTCACCAAGGGAATACATTCACCAGTTGAAAGTCACTAATTCACGTTGGGAATGCATCACTCTCTCTAGAAAGCTGGTATACAAACAATGGAGAAAAGGCTCTGGGACACAAGGGAGAAATAGTCTAAGGAGACTGGCTTCACTATTAAAAGAAAAGAGAGAGAAAATAAGGCTTTGATAACAAAAACCCCAGGCAGAAAAATTAGAAGCAGAGAACTAAAGGTTTGCGGATTCTAAGTCCGGGCATTTCAGAAGGAAAAGCAGACACAGCCCCAGACCAGGGACAGGACAATTACCTGAGAAGCTGCCATTTCCTCCTCTTCTTCCTCCTGCTCTGTGTCTTCTCTGGGGATATTATGTTGCAAACTCATAACTACATGTTGAGAAAATACCTTCAAACGCAACAACACAACTCTTAAACCTGCAACTGCTGCAGTGAACAAGAAAAAGTTTTCTTGGTTCTCTCACCCTTTTCTGACTTTCTGTGTTCTTGTAGTAGGTAATCAAGACTAACTTGATATGCTAATCACATCCTGGGTTCCGGGCTCACCTTTCCTGCACGCTCGTTGCAGACCACCCCTGCGAGTTCTTCTCCTTTCTTCTTGCGTTACAGAGAGCAGGCTGCAGAACAATTCACGAGAGACACTAATGGACCCGCCCACTGGGCTACCAGACCCAGGTTCTGAGGGTTTCTGAAATAACGCAGGAGTAAGACCCGCATTTAGGAGCCCGGAGGTGCAGCGTCACACAGCACTCATGAGACCTCGGAAAGGGAGGAGTTAGGGCGGGAACGTCTACAAACAAAGAATGTCAGCCTGATTCCCTGGGGAGAGGCTCTTTCTAGGATGGGTGTGGCCTGTGCTGTGGCCTTGAAGGAGGGGAGGGGAGGTGGGGGATGACTACTTGGTGGGAATCACCTGGGAGCTTGGGTTTTGAAAAGGCTTTGCTCTCAGCTGTGCATACTCAGTATCTCGGTCGTGTCCAACCCTTCGCGACCCCATGGACTGTAGCTCTGTCCATGGAACTTTTCACACAAGAATACAGGTTGAGTTCAGTTCAGTCACTCAGTCGTGTCCGACTCTTTGCGACCCCATGAACCACAGCACACCAGGCCTCTCTGACCATCACCAAATCCCTGAGTTCACCCAAACCCATGTCCATTGAGTTGGTGATGCCATCCAGCCATCTCATCCTCTGTCGTCCCCTTTTCCTCCTGCCCTCAATCTTTCCCAGCATCAGGGTCTTTTCAAATGAGTCAGCTCTTCACATCAGGTGACCAGAATATTGGAGTTTCAGCTTCAATATCAGTCCTTCCAATGAACACCCAGGACTGATATCCTTTAGGACGGATTGGTTGGATATTCGTGCAGTCCAAGGGACTCTCAAAAGTCTTCTCCAACACCACACTTCAAAAGCATCAATTCTTCGGCAGTCAGCTTTCGTTATAGTCCAGCTTTCACATCCATACATGACTACTGGAAAAACCATAGCCTTGACTAGATGGACCTTTGTTGACAAGGTAATGTCTCTGCTTCTTAATATGCTGTCTAGGTTGGTCATAACTTTCTTTCCAAGGAGTAAACGTCTTTTAATTTCATGGCTGCAACAGGAGTGGGTTGTCATTTCCTAAGTCAGGGGATCTTCCCAACCCAGGGATCGAACCCATCTCTCTCACGTCTTCTTCCTCACCAGGCAGTTTCTTTACCACTGTGTCACCTAGGAAGATCAAAATTCTTCTCAAAGATATCTTGAGTCCTTCATTTCTTTCATTCCCCTCTGCAGCCTGGGGACACAGGTTTTCACAAAATAATTTGCATTGTGACCACCTGTCCACAGGTGGGGGAGTCTCCAACTTCAGAGACCAGGAGTCTGAAGGGGTTTATATCACAGCTTTCTCTGAACATAAAACAAGGGCAGCAGAGGATGTTGGGTTAACAGTGTGTGGGAAAGAGACAAATGCCTTTGAAAATGATTCTTTAAATGCTTCCTGATGACTAAGCAAGGAAATAATGATCCTTGCTCACTAATAAGTGACCTTATCTGTGAAATAAGACTTGAGAACATTGTTGCTCTACTTCCTGTGTGTGTTTTTCTAGGATTTGTGAATCATCTGCTACAGTTTGTTGTCTGCTCCATTTAGAGAGCTCTATTTTCTCACACATTTAAAGTATAATAATTAAGGAAAAATTAAAGATAGAAGCATGTCCATTTTTTTCTAATGTTATATATTCTAAAAAATATTCAGTGTGCATGCACTGATACCAATTTTTTAGACTATTTAGTTTCAAAGCAAAGTTAAGAATAAGGTACAGGGATTTCCCATATACCTCTTGTTCCTACGTGTGGATAATCTCCCTACATATCTCTCCCCACCAGAAGACAGATTTGTTACCACTGATGAATCTGTGTGTACATTAAATAGATAAAGTCCCTATGGACTTCTCTGGTAGCTCAGATAAAGCGTCTGCCTACAATGCGGGAGACCTGGATTCGATCCCTGGATCGGGAAGATCCCCTGGAGAAGGAAATGGTAACCAACTCCAGTACTCTTGCCTGGAAAATCCCATGGACAGAAGAGTCTGGTAGTTTACAGTCCATAGCGTCACAGAGTCGGACATGACTGAGCAACTTCAGTCACTCACTCTCAACTCTTTGAGACCCCATGGACTATACAGTCCATGAAATTCTCCAGGCCAGAATACTGGAGTGGGTAGGCTTTCCCCTTTCCAGGGGATCTTTCCAACCCAGGGATTGAACCCAGGTCTCCCACATTGCAGGCGGATTCTTTATCAACTGAGCTATTGGGGAAGCTCTTAATCTCTTCTACATTTCCTACAAAGCAACAGTTAGAACTGACATGGAACAACAGACTGGTTCCAAATTGGGAAGGAGTACGTCAAGGCTATATACTGTCACCCTTCTTATTTAACTTCTATTCAAACTTAGTTCAGTTCAGTTGCTCAATCTTGTCCAACTCTGCAATCCCGTGGAGTGCAGCATGTCAGGCTTCCCTGTCCATCAGCAACTCCCAAACCTTACTCAAACTCATGACAATTGAGTTGATGATGCCATCCAATCATCTCATCCTCTGTTGTCCCCTTCTCCTCCTGCCTTCAGTCTTTCCCAGCATCAGGGTCTTTTCCAATGAGTCAGTTCATCACATCAAGTGGCCAAGGTATTGGAGTTTCAGCTTCAGCATCAGTGAATATTTAGAACTGATTTCCTTTAGGATGGACTGGTTGGATCTCCATACTGTCCAAGGGACTCTCAAGAGTTTTCCAACACCACTGTTCAAAAGCGTCAATTCTTGAGTGCTCAGTTTTCTTTATAGTCCAACTCTCACATCCATACAAGACTACTGGAAAAACCATAGCCTTGATGAGACGGACCTTTGTTGGCAAAGTATTGTCTCTGCTTCTTAATATGCTATCTAGGTTGGTCATAGCTTTTCTTCCAAAGAGCAAGTGTCTTTTAATTTCATGGCTACAGTCACCATCTACAGTGATTTTGGAGCCCCAAAAATAAAGTCTCTCACTGTTTCCATTGTTTCCCCATCTATTTGCCATAATGTGATAGGACCAGATGCCATGATCTTCGTTTTCTGAAATGTTGAGCTTTAAGCCAACTTTTTCACTCTCCTCTTTGACTTCCATCAAGAGGCTCTTTAGTCCTTCTTTGCTTTCTGCCATAAGGATGGTGTCATCTGCATATCTGAGATTATTGACATTTCTCCCAGAAATCTTGACTCCACTTTGTGCTTCATCCAGCCCAGTGTTTCTCATGATGTATTCTGCATATAAGTTAAATAAGCAGGGTGACAATATACAGCCTTGACATACTCCTTTCCCAATTTGGAAACAGTACATCATGTGAAATGCCAGGCTGGATGAAGCACAAGCTGGATTTGAAATAGCTCTACTGGAATTCCATCACCTCCACTAGCTTTCCCTGAAGTTATGCTTCCTAAGCATCTGGATGAAGCACAAGCTGGAATCAAGATTCCCAGGAGAAATATCAATAACCTCGGATATGCAGATAACACCACTCTTTAGCAAAGAACCTCTTTAGCAGAAAGCTAAGCAGCATCTCGATGAAAGTGAAAGAGAAGACTGAAAAAGTTGGCTTAAAACTCAACATTCAGAAAACTACGATTATGACATCCAGTCCTATCACTTCATGGCAAATAGATGGGGAAACAGTGGAAACAGTGGCTGACTTTATTTTGAGGGCTCCAAAATCACAGCAGATGGTGACTGCAGCCATGAAATTAAAAGATGCTTGCTCCTTGAAAGAAAAGCTATGACCAACCTAGACAGCATATTAAGAAGCAGAGACAATACTTTGCCAACAAAGGTCCGTCTCATCAAGGCTATGGTTTTTCCAGTAGTCTTGTATGGATGTGAGAGTAGGACTATAAAGAAAGCTGAGCACTGAAGAATTGATGCTTTTGAACTGTGGTGTTGGAGAAGACTCTTGAGAGTCCCTTGGACAGCAAGGAGATCCAACAAGTCAGTCCTAAAGGAAATTAGTCCTGAATGTCCATTGGAAGGACTGATGCTGAAGCTGAAACTCCAGTACCTTGGCCATTTGATGTGACGAACTGACTCATTGGAAATGACCCTGATGCTGGGAAAGATTGAAGGCAGGAGGAGAAGGGGACAACAGAGGATGAGATTATTGGATGGCATCATCTACTCAATGGATATGAGTTTGGGCAATCTCCAGGAGTTGGTGGTTGACAGGGAAGCCTGGTGTGCTGCAGTCTGTGGGGTCTCAAAGAGTCGGAAACAGCTGAGCAACTGAACTGAACTGATGAAGCAGGATAGGGGTGCTCACTCAACACCAAATCTGCTGGTGCCTTGATCTAGAACTTATTATCTTTTAAAACTGTCAGAAGTAAATGTTTAGTCTTTAAGCCACCAGTCTATGATATAGCAGCCTAAAAGGAATAAGACAACTGGGATAAGTAAGCACTAATTAAGTAAAATACAGTGTGATGATAAGTCTAATGAAAGTGCACTTGTTAGGTTCCTGGGTGTGCCAATTTAAATCTGTGCTTATGAGGACTTCCTTGGCAGTCTAGTGGTTAAGACTCCATGCTTCCACTGCAGGGGGTATGGGTTTGATCCTTGGTTAGGAAACAAAGATCCCACAAGCCATGTGGCACAGCCAAAATAATTTTTGCTATAACAGATCATAGAACTCAGAGAAATATTTATTGAAGCTAACATTTTATGAAACGATATGGTAAAGGTTGCAGAAGGAAATGGCAACCCACTCCAGTATTCTTGCCTAGAGAATCCTGTGGACAAAGAAGCCTGGTGGGCTGCTGTCCATAGGGCCACATAGAGTCGGACACGACTGAAGTGACTTAGCAGCAGTAGCAGCAGCAGCATGGTAAAGATTATTGATGAATAGCCAGATGAATAGACACAGAGGAGAAGGTCTGAGATGGTCCCAGTCATGGGAGTTTTGGCAGTTGTGGATTTGGGCTACTTCACCCTCCCAGTGTGAACATGCCTGCCAACCTGGAAATTCACCAAACATTCCCAGAACTGAGATTTTATGAAGGCTTACTCATGGAGGCATGATCAAGAATTAATTCTGTTCCTAGCCCCTTCCACCCTCTCTGGAAGATGAAGGGCAGGTTGAAAATTCCAAGCTTCTAATCACAGAAGTCAACCCTGAATATTCACTGCAACGACTGATGCTGAAGCTGAAGCTCCAACACTTTGTCCACCTGATGCGAAGAGCTGACCCATTGGAAAAGACTCTGATGCTGAGAAAGATTGAAGGCAAAAGGAGAAGGGGTTGGCAAAGGATAAGATGGTTAGATAGCATCACCGACTCCGTGGACATGAATTCGAGCAAACTGCAGGAAATAGTGAAGGACAGGAAAGCCTACGTGCTGCAGTCTATGGGGTTGAAAAGAGTCAGACACGACTTAGCGACTGAACAACAACAAAATCATGGCTTGATCTTTCCAGTGATCAGCCTTCAGTGATCAGCCTCCATCCAAGAGCCCAACTCGAGTTACCTCCATAGGACAATGTGCCGCTAGTGTAAGTGAGAATGGGGTCTGGCTGCTCACCTGCTCAAAAGCCAATAAACAGTCCAGGTTGGTGGGAAGGAAAATTTGCTCTAATTTGAATGCCAGCAACTAGGGGTCATCCAAGAATGGACTCCTGTCCAAAGGCTAACTCTTCGCCCATATAGCTTTTATAGATGGAGGGAGGAGGCTACATGCACAAACAACAGTCAGCTCTGACAGTCATCTTGAAACTGGTCTTCGGTGGTCTGACCAGTGTTGTCTTGATTGTTTTAGGTACAGCTAATCTTCAGTCACAAGATCAGTTTGTTTCCATTTTTGAGGTCCAGTCTCAGAACTGAGTCAGCTGTAGTCATGGCTGCAGTCTTGTTATGTCCTTGAGAAGGAACTAAAGGTCCTTGACTTTGCTTAATAACCAAATTGTTATTATTTAGTCTTGTTGGACTGTTTGTCTTTGTTTCTACATTTTCTCACTTCTCTGATTAAACTTCTTCTTTGGCTAACTAACATTTTTCCCACAGACAAAAGGCAATCAGAGGACACAGGGGGAAAAACCAGAGGGTCTTGTTCCATTTCACTAGTACTCTTATCACTTAGGAATTTACATGGGTCTTACAAGCTCTGAGGATGAGATGGTTGGATGGCATCGCAGGCTAGATGGACATGAGTTTGAGTAAACTCCTGGAGTTGGTGATGAACAAGGAGGCATGGCGTGCTACAGTCCATGGGGTCGGAAGGAGTCGGACACAACTAAGCGGCTGAACTGAACTACAAGCTCGGTGCCAGGAAGCGAGGGGGAGGAGACCAATATTCGTATTTTCAATATTTTCATGTGTGTATGTGTGTATGTGTGTGTGTGCTCAGTCGTCTCCTACTCTTTGAGACCCCATGGACTATAGCCCGCCAGGCTCATCTGTGCATGGGATTTTCCAGGCAAGAATACTGGAGTGGCTTGCCGTTTCCTACTCCAGAGCATCTTTCCAAACCAAGGGTTGAACCCATCTCTCATTGGCAGGCAGATTCTTTACCACTGCACCACCTGGGAAACCCCAATCGTCTCACACCATGCCAAACCCAGTAAAGAAATATCTCTGGGAGCAGGAGCCAGTCATGACAATCTTTAAAACTCACCATGTGATTCTGGTGTGCAAAGTCAGGTCCAGTTTATTTTGCGCTTATCAAGCTACATATGAAACACCTAGAATTGTTAATAAGATTCAGGATAGTTTCAGAGTACTGGCTGGTGGCTAAGGATTTGTATTTCTTATAAGCTACAGTCCCTGGACTTCACTGCAGGTACCAAGATCCTCTTTACTCAAGAGAATTTGATGAAGAAAAATAAAGAAAATTAACTCAAGGTGACAAACAGAAATGAAAACACCTACAATATACATTCTATTTCAGAGCATTTTATTAATACTTAAAGAAATTAATCCAAAAATAACATTATAATGGTTTTTGATAACAAACTGTAAAAAGTTAAGAAAATAAGTGCCCTTAACCAGGTGAAAAGAAGTTCCACTGAAATTCTTCAGACATTTTCCAAAATCATAAAGAGGCCTTTTGCCTAGTTACCCATATTTCAGTGATTTACTCATCCACATGGATGAATTTCATAGCTTTCTATTGACATTATAACACAGTTTCGTTGTATTCCACTTCTTACATGGCTAACTTACAAACGACTACCTATGATAATTTCACAAGCTCCATTTTAAATACAACATAAATTTACAAAACGTCAAGGAAGTGTTTGTCCCTCGGTCCCCAGTCATGTCTGGAGTTCAAGTGCAGATTCACCGGACTCAGGGATGCCTACGTCTTTCCAACTCTCCGCCACTCAGTCTCATCCCAATCTGGCGATACTTGAAGATGAGCCTCCCTCCATGGGAGCGAGCGGAAGGGTCATACGGTCACTCAGGGGAGAAAGAGACGAGGACGCACCTGTCCCTCAGATTCCTCGCTGATGTGAGGGTTCTGACCAATGAGTGTAGACTTCTTGAGGGGATGAAGCACCTGAGACTGGAGCTTGGCCAGCCCTCATCCCATCTTACAAAGACAGTTCAGTCTGGCTGACCAGAAACACTCATGGTGTGGATTGGAGACACTCCAGATCTTTTTTTTTTTTTAATTTAGTTTTAACTGGAGGATAATTCCTTTACAAGGCTGTGTTGATTTCTGCCACACAACAGTCAGCCATAAGTCTCTAGAAACTCCCTCCTACCTCCCACCCCACCCCTCCCCACCCCTCCAGGGTATGACAGAGCCCTGGGCTGAGCTCCTGTGTTCTACAGCAACTTCCCACTAGCCATCTATTTCACACATGGTAATGTACATGTTTCAGTGCTCCTACTCAGTTCGTCCTCCTGCCTCCTTCCCACCCCTGGGGACACTGCAGATCTTGACAGAGCTCGGCCAAACTGAGTTGGGTGGAGCCTGCAGGCAGAGAGGGGCTTTCCTGGGGGCGTCCAGTGGTTAAGACTCCACTCTCCCAATGCAGGGGGTGAGGGTTCGTTCCCAGTTAGCGAACTAAGGTCCCACATGCCGCAGAGCGCAGCCAGGAAAAACGTTGGGCGTCACGGCTGGTGTCTTCCGGTCACGTGGATGCTTGTTAGGATCCAAGTCCAGGTGTACTGAGGGGACATGGAGAGCCTGGCAGCCCCAAAGAGGTGGCTGAGAATGGGGCTGGGAGCTGTAAGATAGGCCAAGTTTGCCTTTTGGTGAGAGAGTCTGGCAAGTCTGCATGGGGATCCAAGAAGCCCTCTCAAGTCATGCCTGGATGCTGCACTGAGTTCTGGGCACGCTGTCGTGCAGCACGTTGGGGGCTGGGCTTTGAGCCCACATCAGGACATTAGCTTTGTGCCCAGAGGTCACAGACACAACCCAGGGCAAGCCGGGTGGAGCGGAATATCCCACAGGACACCATCAGGCCCACTGGCTGTCGACTCGGCCATGAGAGGGGACTCCAGGCAGAAGGTCTGCACAGCTGGGTGGGTGAGGCATTAGCGTCCACCTCGTGTCTTGTGTCCACAAGCACTCAGTTCAAGGGCAGAGTCATCTCTTCTTGGGGATCTGGGCCAGTGGCTGACCCATGACGACAGGGCCTAGGACAGGTCTCCTCTTGGACGTTTGGACAGGCATCGGCCGGGTGGGTTGCTGTGGGAGAGGGAACCTCATTAGATACCTCGGGAGTCAGAATTATCTAACTGAATGCAATACGGCACTGATCATTTCAACCATATAGTAATAGAAAACAGGAATATCATAAGCAATTTGGGACAAATGTATTAGCTGGCAGACTAATACAATTATATATATGTAATATACATATAAAATAAAATGAAATACAATAGACAGAAAATAAATATACACTAGGAGTTTTTTCTACAACAGGAAGAGGAACAACCCAATTAGATACAGACAACACATGCAAAATTAAATTTCACAGAAAAGACATGCAAATAAATGGTCATTACACATTTGCAGAGAAATCCACCTCAGAGGTGGTCAAGGGGAAAAATTACAATACCAATCTAAGGCTTTTGACCATCAGTTATGGCCATGAAAACTTCCCTATATTGTCTATTGTTAAGGTCAACGGTAGAAACATTTTCCTATGCAATGTGGAGAATGTCAATAGCAACTATCTTTTTGAGGACAATTAGGAGTAATTGCAAGTTAAAAGATGCCTCATTTGGACTTGGAAGTCAGAGAAGGCATCTGATAAAACACTTTGTATGCTAAAATCATCCCTGATTATTCATTGGAAGGACTAATCCTGAAGCTGAAGCTCCAATAATTTGGCCACTTGATGTGAAGAGCCAACTCACTGGGAAAGATCCTGATGCTGGGAACCATTGAGGGCAGGAGGAGAAGGAGCAACAGATGATGAGATGGGTGGATAGAATTACCAACTCAATGGACCTGAATGTGAGCAAACTTCAGGAGATGGTAAAGGTCAGGGAAGCCTGGCATGCTACAGTCCATGGGGTGGCAAAGAATCAGAGACAACTGAGCCACTGAACAATGAAAATGCTGAAATGCCTTCACTAGCTTTTGCTGGCCTACTCGCACAAAAGAGAGAAAAAATTAAAATAAAGTGGGACCAGAATTTTGGATTCCCCAACCCATAGTGTAAAAAAAAAATGGAACCTGAAAAATATAGAAAATGAAAACAAAAAAACGGGACACCTAGCGGTCAGCCCGGGTTTAACATGACCTTGCACACATGCAGGGCACGAAGTGAAGTGAAGTCGCTCAGTCATGTCCGATTCTTAGCGACCCTGTGGACTGTCGCCTACCAGGCTCCTCCGTCCATGGGATTTTCCAAGCAAGAGTCCTGTATCACACAGAAGCACAGGGGGATGGAAGGGAGGAACAGAGCAGGGGGCTTGGGCAAGACTCACCCTCATGAAGGCACACAAATCCTCAGGCTCCTGCCAGGGTCTCTGCCTCTTCCCTTGGCAACTCACCGGGTGGGTCTGGGGAACAGCATTTCTCTGCTGCACCTCTTGCCTGCAGAACAGTTCATGTTAAGTGTCTGGATGCCCCCACCTTTCTGTCTTCACCACTGACCAGGAACCAAGAACAGCCCCGGAGCCTGGTCCTAGCCCCTGTTTGGGGTGAGGAAGGCGGCCAAGGTTCTGAGATTTTTGCAAAGGCAAGTCCTTCCACCGTTTCAGAGGCAGCTTCCTCTCCTGGGAAGCGCCTCTTCCCCTCCTGAGGTCTCATCCTTGCACACTCTCAGGTGGTTCTCTCCATCCTTTCAAGAGAGCTGCTGGCCCTTCCCCCATCGTGATTCTCAGGATAGAATGAGCTCTGAGGGTGCTCCCCGCACCACCACAGATCATTCTGAATTCCAGGACTCCTCACCTTGGTTCTGGTTCCTGCTCTCTGACAGCCTCATTAAAGAACGCTGGAGTCTGGATGTCCTGGGGTCTCCTCGGTTCCAGATTCTCCTTCTTCTTGGAGCCCAAAGGCTGTGGAGCAACGGCCCCAGCCCAGGACTTCATGGGGCACCACCTGCTGGTGGCCAGGTGTCCAAAAGCACCACAGTTTCTGCACTTCACCTGGGGGTGGGGGAGGAGTGTGGAGTTAACAGGTATCACAGGCAATCTTTTTTCAAAGATAAATTTATTTTATAGTTTTTTTCAACTTTTTAAAAGCCATCCCAACGTAGTATGTGGGATCTTCGTTCCCTGACCAGGGATCGAACCCATGCCCCCTGCATTGGAAGCATGGAGTCTTAACCCCTGGACCACCAGGGAAGTCCCCACAGGCAAATTTCAAAGGTTAATACAGTTGACTCTTTGAGACATGGGTTGAACGGGGCAGATCCATTTACACTCAGATATTTTTCATACATATGTACTGTAGGACGACCACATCCAAAGTTGGTTGAATTCTCAGATGGGAAACCAATTGCAAGGATAATGGACCACAGGGCTGGCTCTAAAGTCAGTTGGATTTTCCAACTCTTGCATTGTTTCAGGATCAGCTGCATAAGGACAGATTTTTGAAGTTGTGTATTGATTTGGGATAGAAGACATGGACCAGAGCTGCCAGGCAATTTGAGATACCATGATGTAAGGAGATCCAATGAGTCCATCCTAAAGGAAATCAGTCCTGATTTTTCACTGGAAGGACTGATGCTGAAGCTGAAACTCCAATACTTTGGTCACTTGATGAGAAAAACTGACTCATTGGAAAAGACCCTGATGCTGGGAAAGATTGAAGGTGGGAGGAGAAGGGGATGACAGAGGATGATATGGTTGGATGGCATCACCGACTCAACAGACATGAGTTTGAGTAAACTCCGGGAGGGAGTTGGTGATGGACAGGGAAGCCTGGCGTGTTGCAGTCCATAGGGTCGCAAAGAATCAGACATGACTGAGTGACTGAACTGAACTGAACTGATGGTGCTGCCCACACAGCACTTGAGAGAGAGTCAAGGAGAAAAGAACCTAGTGTCTAAAGGTGATAAAAATGAACCAGGTTTGTGCATTGGAAAAACACCCAGCTTGACATGACACAGAACATTGAATAAAGTTGCTCCTCAGAGGAATTGATGGTCAATTGCTCTGGTGAGGATACTACAAACCAAGCCAGCCTTGGATAAGTAAGAACATCTGAGTCATAAGACACAGATGTTTCTGAGTTCTCTGGTGGTCCAGTGGTTAGGACTCAGCACGTTCACTGCCCCAAGCAGGGGTTCAATACTTACTTAGGAACTAGGATTCTACAAACATTCCCACAGTAAAATCCACTTTCTGGGATGCATGCAGACACCCTTGTTCTTGAAACATCCAAGCTTCCACCTACCTTGTTATTCTCATCTGAGAAAGTAGTCCTCTGCTCCACAGGTCCCCTCAGTAGCTTCTTCACATTCTGAGCCATAGTGGGTCTCTGGGGCAGTTGGTGAATGTAGTGACTTTTCATCTGCCTCACCTCCTGGGGCTTCTGGGCATTCTTCCTTGGGAGCTGACTGTCGGATTTTCTAGTCACAAGAAAAAAAATAAAGGTAAACACAGAGACCCTGATGGAAAACACACTGATGCTGGAAAAGACTGAGGGAAGGAGGGGAAGGGGATGACAGAGGATGAGACGGTTGATGGCATCATCGACTCAATGGACATGAGTCTGAGCACACTCCGGGAGCTGGTGATGGACAGGGAAGCCTGGCTGCTGCAGTCCATGGGGTTGCAGAGAGTCGGACGTGCACTAAGGCACACCCTCTGTGAGTTGGTCTACTCATGAACCCATGTCCCATTCTGTGAAATGTGTCATCTTTTCCCGTCATTACGTAGTTCCAGAGTAGGACACTGCCGGAGATGAATCCTCTTATTAACAAACAGGGAAATTAGATTTGCAACCTTGAATGCCTGGTTTTGATGACTTGGCTATGATCAGGGCTACTTCTGATGTTTCTCCCTGAGAATTTCAACATAAACTTGGGCCTGAATTTTAGATTTTTAGCCAGGTACTCCCTCCAACATTTAAGCATCTACCAATATTTATTAAACCCAAAACAGAGGCAGCCAGCAACTATGGAATTTTTCCCCACGTATTTTCAGAAAACTCACAATTTTCACATAACAACTTCTCACTGAGAAAACCTGCCAGTTCTTCTGACAAAGCGTTGCAAAGATGTGACATGTAAATTAATGAACACCTGTGGAATTTCAGACACGACCCCAACCCCATAGGTCAACGTTCAATAGAGGCTTTTGTGCAAAGCCACAGATGAACAAGCAGTCTGAGGGTCCTTGTACAAGCTCACATATATGTGCAAACTCACACCGGGCTGAGGCTATGCTGTGCTGAGGGACATACAAGTCAAAAGTCTATTGGGGGTGGGGAGGGTCTTCCTGGGGGCTCAGTGGTGAAAAATTCACCTGCCAGGGCAGAAGACAATCCCTGGTCCGGGATGATCCCACATGCTATGGGGCAGCAAAGCCTGTGTGCCACAACTACTGTGCCTAAACTAAAGCTATTGTGCCTAAATAACTATTGTGCCTGGAGCCCAAGAGCTGCAACTGTTGAAGCCGGGGTGCCCTAAAGCCTGTGCTCTGCCATAGAGAAGCCCATACACCGCAACTAGAAAGAGTACCCCCCCACACACACAATGCTGACCACACCTACAGAAAAGCCCGTGCAGCATCAAAGACCCAGTATGGCCAATAACTAAATACATAATTGTTTTAAAGTCTACTGGAGGGAGGAATTGGGATTGCCACATATACACTATTGATACTATGTATAAAATAGATAACTAATGAGAACCTACTGTATAACACGGGAGACTCTACTCAAAGCTCTGTGGTGACCTAAACGGGAGGGAAACCCAAGGAAGAGGTGATATATGTATACATGTGCCTGATTCACTTTGCTGTACAGCAGAAACTGACCTATTATAAAGCAACTATACTGCAGAAAAAAAAAACAACTTTTTTTTAAATCTATGCAAGCAGAAATCTGCAGCTCCATCTGTGCCCTTGGGAATCCCTCCAGGCTCTACCCACATCACTGTCTGACGTCTGACTTACCTCTCCTCTTGGACTCCAGGTCTCTGTGGAGCTCCGTGAGGCTTGTGCACGGGAGGCTGACATTTCTTATCGGGGACACAGCGGGCAGTTGGGTCCTCTCCTGGCAATAGAGGGAACCGTAGCAGAACCTCCACGGAAGCATCAACTACCCATTTCTCTGTCATCAAGTCGAGCTGATGGAGACAAGAGAGAACCAACACACAGTCTGAGTTTTGCACCCAGGAAGAAGCCTTGGGATTACAGAAGATGAAAAAGACTCCCAGTTTCCTAAGGTCTTTAATGTAATGCTGGTCTGAGTGTAAACATTCTTTCCTCCAACCCCATAATGAGTTTTCTCCTTATCGTCAAGGAGCAGGCAGCAGGGACTGAACGTGGGGTGTTAAGGGAATACTGGGAATCTCCAAGTGAGAACTGAAGAGCCAGAGCCGTAGCATGCTGGTTCTCTTTTGTCTCCATCAGATCGAAACTCAATTTTTGATTGAGTTCGATTGATTGAATTATTGGTCATATGATTGAACTCAATCTCCAAGCACCCTTTCCTATGCGCACCCATGTTGTTCATCCCTGAATTTCACCCCTGTGCACAGGAAAGCCTGCCTTAGCACTGACACCAGAGCGGAAGTCCACCTTATTTCTCAACATCCTACTTGCCTGACCTAAAACCTCAAGTACTTACATCTCTTTGTGGGATCCCGATCTCCTGTAAGAATGCTTTACCCTGTTCCATGGAAAGTTTGCTGGGGTCCATCGCTGCTGGTTTTACCCGAGATTCTTTTGCTCTGTGGAGTAAAGAAAGTGAAATTTTATTTTAGACACTGAGTTTTAGGCCATTGAATTTTAGACATTCTTAGAACCTCCCACGTACAGGACAGTCAAGTCCCATCCCTCTTCTCTGCCTACCATCTCACCTGCTACCTTTTATTCAAAGTATATGTACATATTTTTCTATTAGGAACAGAGTACCAATTAATGAAAAATAAGGTGATACTATTTACAATAGCCAAGACATGGAAACAACCTAAATGCTCATCCACAGATGAATGGATACAGAAGATGTGGGACATATGAGTATTACTCAGGCATGAAAAAGAATGAAATAATGCCATTTGTAGCAATATGGATGAACCTAGAGATACTCATACAAGCGAAGTAAGTCAGAAAGACAAATATCTTATGATTTCACTTATATGTGGAATCTAAAATACGACATAAGTGAACTTATCTATGAAACAGACTCACAGACATAGAGAACAGATTGTGGTTGCCAAGGGTGACAAGGGGTGAGGGAGGGATCAAGTGAGAGGTTGGAGTTAGCAGATGCAAACTATTATATATAAAATGGATAAACAACAAGGTCCTACAGGACCTTGGTATGGTACAGGAAGCTATATTCAATACCCTATTACAAACTGAGTGGAAAGGAATATGAAAAAAAGAATACATATAAATTTATATAACTGATATATCATACTGTATACAAGACATTAACCTTCATGTAAAAATTAACACTTCGGAAGTATTTTGTGCATCAGCACTGTGCTAGAAATTCTAGCAAAGAATTAACTAATCCTTACCTCAATGCCTGAAAATGGACCGCTGCAGAATTTTCCCAATCTCCTAGTTTGCTGAGGACAAACTGAGGGCCCCAAAGAGAAAAGAATTCAACTGTGCTTTTGTCGTCTGTCCAGAGCCGCTCAGATATGTGGACACCGGGCAAAACCGCTGGAGACAGAGTGTTACCTGGATGAAGAGAGAGTGTTACCTGGATGAAGAGAGAAGAGACCATTGACCAGAATGCCTTCTGCTGGCCTTTCTACTGTCTTAGGACTGCCCTCCCTTGGCCACGCTCTCCCAATATCCCCATCTCCTTCACCTAATCACGTGACAAAGCCCTGCCAACCTAATCTGATTGGATAGAATGTTGTATTGCGTTTTTACCATTCTTTTACACTCTTACTTTATTTCGAAGTATAAACCTGAAAAAAATAGTCGAATTTGGTCTTTGCCATTCCCTATGACTTTAGAAAGATACATGTATAACTACTTCATTTAAACAATATAGTGAAAACAATAGTCCCTCAGTGCTCGAGGACTCTTCTGACCCATGGACTGTAGCCAGTGAGGCTCCTCTCTCCATGGGTTTCTCCAGGGGAGAATACTGGAGTTGGTTGCCAATTCCTCCTTCAGGGGATCTTCCCAACCCAGGGATCAAACCCGTGTCTCCTGCATTGCAGGTGTATTATTTACCCTTGAATCTCAGGGAACTACTTTGAAAGGATGGAATGGGTTGACTAAAAAATCAATAGGATCTAATGGAAATACAAATAGATTGCAGTGGGAATATATCCTATTCCACAAGCTGTCATAAGAAGTAAATAAAATTTACCATAAGGGATTATATTAAGAAAAAGAAAAGACAGTTCTGGCAGGAACAGGAAAGAAAGGGTCAGTACACGGTATATCTGATCATGGGACTGGGATATTTGATGGTCTAGAATAAAGTGTGTTTTCCTTTTCACATTTTCAATAACCAATTTCAAGTACTGAGGAAGCACTTCCCAAACACAAATTAAGTTAGAATAACTCATCTCTGGGACTTCCCGGCAGTCCAGTAGTTAAAACTCTGCGCTTCCATGGGAGGAGGCCAAAAAATAAAAATATAAAATAAAATTTCTAAAAGAAAATGTAACTCAGGTTTCCACATAGCTCTTACAGGTTTATGGTCAGGGTTCTAAATTTCAACCAGCTCCAAATATGTTCTGCTAAACACACTGGGATAAAAATAAATTAGTAACTCAGTATTTTATATATTTTGGTCTTCTCCCGTGGAAGTGCAGAGTCTTAACCATTGGACATCCTGGCCACACCCTCAGGTAACTCTATCATCCTAATCTAATCACATGGTAACAGAGCCCCGCCCACCTCCCCTGATTGGATGGAATGTTCTAGTGGTTGTTAACCATTCTGTCACACTCCAAATTATATCCAGTGTGTAGAAATGAAGAAATATAATTTGGTCTTTGGCATTCCATATGATGTTAGAAAGTCAGACATATGACTGTACAACTTTGCAATTATATACTATGTTTAAAATATTTAAGCCTATGCTGCCAATGGGAGAGGATATGCATGAGTTGGGGAGGGGGGTACATGGAAATATTTGAGCTTTC
>SJYF01000403.1:898241-917966 GCA_006410515.1 Procapra przewalskii
TTCGCCTGCTGCGGCATCACCTGAAGACTCGGTCCCTGCAGTCTGGGCCCGGTTCCTGTTAAAATCGCTCTGAGGCAGGCACCGGCCCCAACTTGCTGCCTTTGGTCCGTATAGACGCTGACCTCCTGCAGCGCTGTTTTCCTGCTCTGACTCCCTTTCTCAAACTGCTATCCGACTCCCGGCTCCCCTGCCCGACCTCATCCTCCTCGGGCCGATTTCGTTCTGACAAGTCCTCACTCCTGGAGGATGGATCCTCCTTAACCTCCCTCTAAGGAGAGCGGAAAGGGAATACTGAGGCAGAAGTTTCTGCAACTAGTGAGGCATCAGAAATACTGTGCAGGAAGAACGTCAGGTATTGCAACAGGGGGAGGCCAGTCTGTGGGAGGAGGAATAGAAAGAGAAGGAAACAAAATGATGCACAGAAAAGGGAGCAGGAAACGCAGAAATGGGCAAAGGAGAAGAGAGAAACAGAAGGATCCGGGGAGATATACAGAGGGGAAAAAGCACCAAGTGGTAGAGAAAGCGGGGGTACCCAAACCTAGGTGAGTGTCGAGCAGATTGGGTATGGACTGTTAAATTCTGAAGTAGTGAATTTGTGGCTCTACAACCTAATTTTTATAAAATTTGTTGACTTGTCTAAATTATGCAGAAGAGATGAGAGTTGCAAAACCAGGTGGTGGAATCACATGATAATTCTATTTGCAGTCCCTATTCAACCCGAAGGCAGAGGCTTAGCTCAGTCACTTCTACGTCTTCCTCCGAGAAATGGAGGACGAATTTCTTCCACCACGTGGTGCTTTTGTTTAAATGACTGTTTTAAAAATTAACTTATTTATTTTTGTTTTTGGCTGTGCTGGGTCTTCCTTGCTTGCAAGGGCTTTCTCTAGTTTTGGCAAGCAGGGGCTACTCTTACTCATGGTGCACTGGACTTATTGCAGTGGCTTTTCTTGTTGCAGAGCACAGGCTTTAGAGCTTGTGGGCTTCAGTGGTGGCAGCACATGGTCTCAGTAGTTGTGTGCACCAGCTTCGGTGCCCTGAGACATGTGGGATCCTCCTGGACCATAGATTAAACCCGTATCCCCAGCACTGGCAGGCAGACTCCCAAACACGAGGCCACCAGGGAAGCCCGCTAAAATGGCCATTGTTAATCGTACTGCTTTCCTCTCCTTTAAATTTACAGATTATTTTCCCTCTTAATTTGATTGTTCACATTATGAGGTTTATGTGCTTTATATCCTAACTTGGAGCTCTTCTTTGATGTCTGGTAAATAACTTTACAGTATTTCACTAGGCCTGTGGTTATGGATGTTGGTAATCTTTTAAAACTCAAAACCTAGGTTCACCAGTTACTTTGGTATTTAACAACTTTATTCTTCCCTTAAAAGATCCGCTAAGTTAATGAGCTCTGAGCTGAAGTCTCCAGCTAAGAATTGAATAGATGTTCCTCGCTCGTCCCCTTCATCCTTTTTCTGCAGATGTTGAAGGGTGGGCTGGATTGATGTGGTTTGCATTTTTTGTTCTGTTTTTTTCCTACAGTAGAGGAATTAAATGTTTTTCATTAAAACCTGAGAAAGAAGCCTCTCTCACTCAGAAATAAATAAGGTAATCTGCAAATACGACAAACTTTTTCTACTTAAACCTATACAGGCTGCCACTTACACTCAGTTCTGCTCACTCAACTCAGACTTCTTCAAAGTAACTTGGTAAATCCCTTCCCCTGTGAGATGCATGCACCACCTGTAACATGGAGAAGTAAAGTAGACCGGGTTTTCTGAGTCTGAGCAAAGGAGATCCTCTGAGAGAAATAATTTACAAAGTTGGTCTTGTTTTTGCATCTGGTGGTTTTCTGGGATGAGTGGCCAGTTACAATGAGAATTTGAAATGTGCTGCAGTCCTCCAACAATTATGAAAAACTTAAGGGCAGAGGGCATAGGACCAGAGATAAAGACATCACTTTTCTCTTAGCTTGTGTCTTTCTCTGTATCATAACATGAATTCTTTTTCTTAAGACTTACTGTGATCATTTTATAATGTTCGAAAATGTCAAATCACTCTGTAGTACACTCAAAACTAACATAGTCTTGTACATCAATGATACTTCAACAAAATAGAAAAAAAAAGTTAAAGTGACTTTGTTGTTGTTCTTCAGTAGCTCAGTCATGTCTAACTCTTTGCGACCCCAAGAACGGTAGCCCACCAGGCTCCTCTGTCTATGGGATTCTCCAGGCAAGAATGCTGGAATGGGATGCCATTTCCTTCTCTAGAGGATCTTCCTGACCCAGAAATGGAACCCACTTCTGCATTGGCAGGCAGATTCTTTACCACTGAGCCATCAGGGAAGCCCTAGTGTGACTTCAGAATAATTGTTGAATTACAGTCTTCACATAAACATTGGAGCACAGTAACTAAGTGCAAAAACAGTATTTATTGGTTTATGACATTTGTCATGAAAAAATACAAAGTATATTTTACTGAAGGCAGACATTATGAACAAAAAATTAATCAGGCAAGAATACTGAAGTGGGTTGCCATGCCCTCCTCCAGGGGATCTTCCTGACCCAGGGATCGAACCTGGATCTCCTGTATTCCAGGCAGATTTTTTACTGTCTGAGTCACCAAGGAAACCCAGATTGTTGGATGGGTCATCTTATCCTGTATCAACCAGTCCTTGGATGCTGGCTGCCCAGGGAGGAGCCAGGAACCGGGAGGAGACAGTTTCCTTTGGTTGAATGTCATATGGACAAAGGACGGTGTGGCTGCAGCAGAGTGGGGGTTCCAGCAGGAGAAAGGGTTAAAGAAAGGGGTGAAAACTCACATATTGGTCTCCTGATAGGAGTTCTGTGTCTCCGATCCCTCCAGTCACTGGGGACCTTCTTTCCCCCAGAGGAAGTTTCTTTCTGTGTGGATACTTGTGGCAGGGGAGGGAGGTTTGTTGATTCTAAACATTAAAAGATGGTTCTTTTTTTTTTTTTTTGTCACATAGAATAATTTTACCTGAGAAAGAAGCTCAGAGGAAGAGGAAAGAAAGGAGAAGCGATGGCCCTTTCCCAGGTAAAAGTCATATTCTTTGTTGATCTGTTAACTCTTTCCTAAAATGACATGAATTGGACTTGTTAGACTTCTCTATGAAGTTTCTTGCCTAAAATATTTAATATTTAATCACACACAGGGCCTTCCCTGAATCTCCTCTCATCTCCCTGCAGATTTCCCCCTCAGTGTGGCTTAGTGACCTGGCATTTGGGAAGACGGTCCTTTTAGGTGATCCTCCTGTGACAGGTTTTGTACTCAGATGTGGATTGGAGGTAGGAGTAGGCTCTGTGGTGTCAGTGAGGTAGGGCACTAAGGATTGTTCCGAGAACCCTTCTGCAAGCCCTTTCAGCTCCATGTAAACCAGAGTCAAAGAGACTGCATATGATAAGTGATGTTCCGATGCTCACAATACCTGAAGAAGTCTGAAGGGAGGACTTATATGGGGAAACATGCTTTTGAATGCATTTGAAGTTGAGTGAATCATTGCGTTTCTGACTCTAAAATATCAGCACTTTAAAATGGGAAGTTCCAAAATGGAAACAGGATGTAAAAGGGTGTTTTTAGTACATGTGCTGTGCTAAGTCACTTCAGTTGTGTCCAAGACCCCATGGACTGTAGCTGCC
Source organism: Procapra przewalskii (assembly GCA_006410515.1). Taxonomy (NCBI): domain Eukaryota; kingdom Metazoa; phylum Chordata; class Mammalia; order Artiodactyla; family Bovidae; genus Procapra; species Procapra przewalskii. The sequence continues at coordinate 901,895 of SJYF01000403.1, forward strand.
AGGCTCCTCTGTCCATGTCCTCCAGGCAACAATACCAGAGTGGGCTGCTGTTTCCTTCTCCAGGGGATCTTCCCGATCCAGGGATTGAACCTGAGTCTCCATGTCTCCTGCATTGGCAGGTGGATTCTTTACCACTAGTGCCACCTGGGAAGTCATGTTTTAGTACATAATTAGTTGTAAAAAATGGAATTAATTTAATTGCCTAACAGGAAAAGCTCTATATATCATTCATACCACATTCATGTCTGAAAGACCCAGGTATTCCAGTAGGGACTCATGTAGCAGGTGTTTTCGATTAAAATGGTTATAATTCAGCCCAGACACAGGAGCAGAACCTTCTGCCGTCAGAAAGCCTGGCTATGATCTGATTCTACCATTGTAGTTACTCAGTGTTGTGTATTGATGAAAAAGAATGCCTGCCATCATCTGAGCCTTCAACAGGTTTTAGCCTTCAGCAGGTTTCAGCCTTCAGTTATGTTTTAGTCATAACATCAGAGGTCACAGATCACCATAGCAAATAGTGTTATTTTTTTTGTATTAAACATCTCATGTATATACACTTGTGATTCAGCTCCACATAGTGATGCAGATTAGAAGCTTTAAGTAAAACGTCCCTTTCTCTGTCATGTCTTCCAGCATCACTTAATGTCTCCATCAGGAGCAACTCTTTGTTCTCAACCCAAATCTTAATAAAAATGCATCTTATATTATAATGTGATTTTAGAAAATATTTTTCAGTAAATGTTTTCTTATGGTATTTATTCTGCAAGTTTAAATTTTCACAAGCCAGACATGTTGGAGTTATTTTCACTTTACTAAAGGTAGAGGTGATTTTCCTTTTTACATTCTCATTGGATCATTCTCTTCATGAAGACACAAGGGTTTCACATTGGTTACTGTTATAAATGGTTTCACAGTGGCTGCTTTTGAGCACGCTAGCTTCAGTAGAGATGCCTAAGGATTTCTCCAGATTGAGCAGCTTAAGCATGTTATTGTTGTTGTAGTTGTATTCAACTCTTGCGATGCGGTAGACTGTAGCCTGCCAGGCTTGTCTCTCCATGGGATTCTCCAGGCAAGAATACTGGAGCAGGTTGCCATTTCCTTCACCAGAGCTTAAGCATGATTACTGCATTAATGATGGTGTTTCTAAGGAAGAACAGAATTTGCATCTTAAACATCCTTAGAGAGCTATGGGGAGCCACGGACAAAGAACTAAAGGAAAGTCGGAGAATTGTGTTTAAACAAATAGAAACTATTAATAAAGCGTCTTCCTTGGTGGTCCAGTGGTTAAGACTCTGCACTTCCCTGTAGGGGGCACAGGTTCAATCCCTGGTTGGGGAATTAAAATTTAAGATCTGACATACCACAAGGTGCAGGCAAAAAAAAAAAAAAAGTTAAAAATAGGTATTTGCACACATACTTGTACGTGAAAGTTCCAGCAGAACTGTTAAAATTAGGAAAGAAGTGGTAACAAACTAAATGCCCAGCAGGGGATGAGTGGATATGTAAAACGTGTTGTAGTCATAGAATTAAATATTATTCAGCCCTGAAAAAGGAATACTTTAGGAATGTAGTACTGATACCATATCATGGGTAAATTGTAAAAACCATTATAAGTGGAAGAAGCCACACAGAAAAGCTTACATTTCGTACCATTGCATTTATATGAAAATATCACAAGAAGGTAAATGCATAATTGAGAGTAAGCATTATGGTATACAGGCATGGGGGACAAAGAGGAATGGGAAGAAGTTGTTAAATGGGTAAATTTCCTTTAACAGTGATAAAATGTTTTTGAACTAGATAGACAAGTGTTTGTTCAACATTGTGAGGGTACTAAATGCCACTCACTGAATGGTACCTTAAAATAGCTACCTTTATGTTACATGAATTTCACATCAGTTTAAAAAAATTTGAGAAAAGTAACTTGCTCAAAATTATCTTACGGATCGGTCAGGACATTCGCTCCAGCCAAGTCAATCCTTACACATGTTTGTTTCTGTAATTTTGTCAGACTCGAAGCTTGCTCCTTGTCCACTTGGTGAAATGTGCTTTCCTTTCAGGGACTATTTACATTCAAGGATGTGGCCATCGAATTTTCTCAGGAGGAGTGGGAATGCCTGGCCCCTTCTCAGAGGGCCCTCTACAGGGATGTGATGCTGGAGACCTGTAGGAACCTGGTCTCCCTGGGTGAGGATGACTTCTCTCTGGAAGCTGGTAACTAGTTCTATGTATCTTTTGAGTTTTCCTTTCTGAGTCTCAAACTTGAGATCCCCTGGCATGCTTGTTACAGTTTCAAATCCCTGCTCTTAAGAGAGTGATTGAAGTTGTTTGGATTCAGAATGAAAAGGCTTCATGACATGGCTTACCACTCTATAACTTCTCATTTCTTCAGAAGTTGGGCATTCGTGCTTGATCAGTGGTGACTGCAGAATATTCGTAGGCAGAAAGCGTTACAGCACATTTTTTTAAAACATCTCCTTCTGTGCTTCCACCCTTGTGTTTTTGATTCAGTAGTTCTTAAAAGTTGATTAGACACTCTGCACGCCATGTGTGGTGTACTTAGTGGCTCAGTTGTGTCTGACTCTTTGTGACCCCATGGGATTTTCCAGGCAAGAGTACTGAAGTGGGTTGCTATCCCCTCTAGCGGATCTCCCCAACCCAGGGATCAAATCCAGGTCTCCCACATTGCAGGCAGATTCTTTACCATCTGAGCCACTAAGGAAGCCCATGAATACTGGAGTGGGTAGCCTATCCCTCCTGCAGTGGATTTTCCTGACCCTACTTAATCTAAAACTTCAGGAGGCAGTCAATTGACTAATTTTTATGATGCATTTCTAGACCCATCTATAATTTTCTTTCTTAGCTGACCAAAGAGTGGGCATGTGTTCTATAATAGCCTAGCATGTCATGTCCCCATTTTACTTTATGAATTGAAATCTCTTATAAGCTGAATGTTATCTTCTTCTTAGAGCAAGGGAAAGAGCCCTGGACTTTGGAAGGCAAAGTGAAAATCGGGGAAAATCAGACAAGTATGAATAGACTGAGATGTGAATACAGATAGGAGCTCAAATGGGCACAGAGTAAACTGCTCCATTAAATATTGCTTGGGAAATTCTTAAGTGGGAATTATCTGTAGAAAAATAAGTTTGTTTCTTAGCGGATCTCAAAGGAGATCCATCCCATACACTCACACCTGCCACTCTCTTGTTCAAATATATAGACGTTTAAACTCCATTCCGCCATGATGCTGTGGCTCATTCAGAGCTGAGAAAGGGCTTTGTTTTGACCTACAGCATTCTATTTTCTATTTTATAATGGACACCACTGACCATTTCGATGCTTTGGTTTGGCTCTCTCAGGAGTCATCTTTTCCCTTGATCTCTCTTGGTTTTCAGTTAATACGTATCAAGTTCTCTGTTGTCCTGACCCTAGAACTGTTTCGTTCGTTCCCTTTCACATTTTATATCCTTGAGAGAACTTCTCAGAAGATAGACAAACTTCAGTAATTCTCAAAATATATTTCACTTTTCCTATAATATATTCCTTCTGGAATATATATTCTTTCTTCTGTTTTTATGGAAGAATCCTTTAGAATGCCAGAAACTGTTATTTGGTATAATTGTGGTTATTTATTAACTTAACCTGCTAGATTTATCATGGGTTGCATGCATTCATGCCTGCTAAGTTGCATCAGCTGTGTCTGACTCTTTGCAACTCTATGAACTGTAGCCCACCAGGCTCCTCTGCCAATGGGGTTCTCCAGGCACGCATACTGGAGTGAGTTGCCAAGCCCTCCTCCAGGGGATCTTCCTGACCCAGTGATCAAACCCACATCACTTATGTCTCCTGCATTGGCAGGTGGGTTCTTTACCACTAGTGTCACCTGGGAAACCCATTGTGATATATAGACTTTTTAAAATATTTTTTTCTTATATTGCCACATGCTATTAAACATATTTTTGTATAATTATGTAATTCAATATATTTATTTTCCAGATTATCTTATAGGAATCCTTTCTGCTGGATTTGCAATTAACAAATTATCACCAAGAGAGAACCCTAATTTAGGAGAATTGTATGGAAATGAAAACCATGGCATCAAGGATTTTGACCTCAAGGAAGTCTGTGAAAATATGCAGAAGAGTGAGAGTGAGTGGGGATATGATGCAAGAAATGACAAAGAAGTGCTTTTGACCTGTAACAAAAATCTCAGTCAGAGAGAAGATCAGGATAATAAATCCGTAGTTAATTTTCCTCAGAGTGTTTCTGTAAGAAGTAATATATATGAATATTTCATGCATGACAAGCAATTCATAAGAAGTTGGTTAACAATGAAAAATAATATGAGCATTGCTGGAAGCAAAGATATAAAGTATTTGGACAATAGAACTGGAGCAAGGCTTCAGGCACAGGTGGCTGAACTGCAGAGATTGCCAGCTGAGGAGAAAATGTATAGAGGCCCTCAAGTTGAGAAATCAGTTAACAGTGGTTCCTCAGTTTCCCCAATTCATAGAATTCTTCCTACTGTGGAACCTCCTGTGTTACCCACACAACACAGGAGAACACACACTGAAGAAAAATCTTACACCTGTAATGACTGTGGGAAGGCTTTTAGCAAAAGCTCAAACCTCAGAAATCATAAGAGAATCCATTCTGGACAGAAACCTTACAAATGTAATGTGTGTGGCAAAGCCTTTAACCAGGGTTCTAATCTCACTACACATCAGAGAGTGCACACAGGAGAGAAACCGTATAAATGTGATGTCTGTGGCAAGGTCTTTAGTAGAAACTCACACCTTGAAAATCATCAGAGGATGCACACTGGAGAGAAGCCTTACAAATGCAGTGAGTGTGATAAGGCCTTTATCCAGCATTCACTCCTTTGGAGTCACGAGAAGATGCACAGTGGCGAGAAACCTTACAAATGTAATGAATGTGGCAAAGCCTTTGCCGAGCGGTCAAGCCTTAACAAACACCAGAAAATCCATGCCGGAGAGAAACCGTACAAGTGTACTGTGTGTGGCAGAGCCTTCACCATGAGATCAAATCTTACTCAGCACGAGGCAATCCATACTGGAGAGAGACCTTACAAATGTAGTGAGTGTGGCAGAGCTTTTACCCAATTTTCACGCCTTACTCGACATCAGAAAGTGCACACTGGAGAGAAACCACACAAGTGTAATGTGTGTGGCAAGGCCTTTATTGAACTTTCACAACTTTGGGGTCATGAGAGAATTCATACTGGAGAGAAACCACACAAATGTAATGTGTGTGGCAAGAGATTTACCCAACGTTCAAGCCTTATGGCACATCAGAGAATTCATACAGGAGAAAAATCTTACAAATGTAAAGACTGTGATAAGGCCTTTATCCAACGTTCCCAACTTTGGGGTCACGAGAGAACTCACACTGGAGAGAAACCTTACAAATGTAATGAGTGTGGCAAAGCTTTCACAATGCGTTCATACCTTACTCAACATAAAACCATCCATACTGGAGAGAAACCTTACAAATGTCATGAATGTGGCAAAGCTTATACCCAATTTGCAAGCCTTACTAGGCATCAAAAAAGGCATACTGAAAACAGACATAAATCCAACACATGTGGCAGTGATTTTATTCAGAACTTGAGCTTTGGGGATCATCCGACAATTCATAGTAGAAAGAAACCTTAAAATGTAATGCCTGACATAAACTTGTGCAAGCATTCAAGCCCTAGTCAGGCTGAGAGACTCCGTCACGGAGGAGGAGACTTAGAGATGGCCAAAAGGTACATGATACGGTGCACAGCATCACTAATCATTGGGGAAATTCAAGTCAAGACCACAATGAGATACCACCTCACACCTGTCAGAATGGGCTGGCATCGAAAGGACAAGTCACAGAGTTGGTGAAGATGAGGAGAAAAGGGAACCCTCAAGCGCTTTTGGTAGGATTGTAAATTGGTAGCTACTATGGCAAACTATGGCCACTCCTCAAAAAATTAAAAATAGAGCTGCCATATAATCCAGCAGTTGTACATCTGGGCATTTACCTAGAGAAAACAAAAATGCTCATTCAAAAAATATATGCATTTTGTCATTCATTGTACCATTATTTATAATAGCCAAGGTAAGGGACTTACCTGGTAGTCTAGTGCCTTAGAATCTGCAATTCCATTGCAGGAGGTTTGGGTTCAATTCCTGGTCAGGGAGGTAATCCCCCATGCCTCGAGGCCAAAAGAACAAAACATAAAACAGAAAGAATATTGTAACAAATTCAATGGAGATTTTAAAAATGTTCCAGATTAAAAAAAATTATTTTTAAACAAAGTAGCCAAGGTAAGAAACCTATCAAAAGTCCACCAATAGATGAATCAATAAAGTAGATAAAGGGAAAAAATATATATATATACATACACACACATCCACATATATACACATATACAGTGGAATATTAGTTGTGAAGAAAAACCAAAATCTTGCCATTTCCAGTAACATACACAACTCTACAGGGTATTCAACTGGTGCAATAAGTCAGAGAATGACACAGCATGTGATTTCACTTATATGTGGAATTTAGAAAACAAAAGGAAAATAGTCTCATACGTAGAACAAATAGATGGTTGCCAGAAGGGCAGCTGTGTGTGAAGTGAAAGTGAAAAAGTGAAAGTAAAGTTGCTCACTCGTGTCCGACTCTTTGCAACTCCATGGACTGTAGCACGCCAGGCTCCTCCGTCCGTGGAATTTTCCAAGCAAGGGTACTGGAGTGGGTTGCCATTTCCTTTTCCAGGGGATCTTCCCAACCCAGGGATGGAACCCCGGCCTCCTGCACTTCAGGCCAACTCTTTACTGTCTGAGCCACCAGGGAGGCCCTTGTGTGTAAAGTATGAAAGGTTTAAGAAGTACAGGTCTACACACAGTTACATAACGAAGTGTAGGGTGTAATATACAAAATAAGGAGTATAGTCAGTGATAATAACTGAACGGGGACAGATGGCTACTAGACTTACCAGGGTGGGTAGTTCATCCTGTATGCGGTTGTTAAAATAGTTATGTGGTACACCTGGAACATAATATTGCATTATCCACTGCATGTGCGCATGCTAAGAAACTTCAGGGATGGCATATGGGGGAGAAAAAAATGGGGGTGGAACAATGGTCTCCCTGTGTTTTGAAGGGGAATAGCTACTGTATATATAAAATATTCAAAATTAGTCTCATTTTCGGAAACCAAAGGGATAGTGTTACAGAGGACAGTCATCAAAAGAATCAGAGTAATGTTATCTGTGAAGGCTGCGGATTTGGCCACTAGAGTTGCATTTTGATACCATTTTATTAGAATGTATCACACTTCTCATATCCAAATGAATAAAGTGTAATCTTTTTTTTACAGTGTTAGTTGCTCAGTCGTGTCTGATTCTTTGCGACCCCATGGACCATAGCCCATCAGGCTCCTCTGTCCGTGGGATTTTCCAGGCAAGGATATTGGAGGGGGTAGCCATTCCCTTCTCTGGGGAACTTCCCCACCCAGGGATTGAACCCAGGTCTCTGGCAGTGTGAGGCAGGTTCTTTACCATCTGAGCCAGTAAGGAAACCCCATGTTTTTTGTAATCCTTAGTGAGTCGTGTGCCTTCTGTTAATGCAAGCATATCCCACTGTGTTGGGGGCTTCATAATAATGACCCTTAAGTATACATCATCATGTTCTCTAGGCTGAATGGCATCTGTGACAATTTCTTTTCAAATTAGATTTAAACAAAGTATTTGAAATATATATTCACAATTTACATTGGAGTTACAAACTCCATAGTGTAACCGAGATTATTTCTGTAGCTATAATTAAAATACTATAGCAGTGCAATTTCAGACTCAGCCGCCTGAAAACTGCCTCGGTTGTAAATCTACACTGTATATTTATATTCCTACATACATTTGTGTGTGTGTGTACTTGAAGCTTTACATGAAGTGACAAGATATGGTGAACATATAAAAAATATTAGGAGATAAAATTTCAGAACTATAGATAAAATAATTTTGTGTGTGTGTACTTGGAGTTCATATTTTAATAAAACTTATATTTCAAGGCAAGACCAAAAAAAAAAAACCACATTTCTGTTTGCTTGGGCTCCCTCCCTCCCTCATGTGCAGTGTGCATCTGCGTTACACATAAACCACAGCTCCTCGGGTGGCAGTGCCTCCTCGACCATAAAGGTCAACTTTTTTATTTCTGACACTAGTGATCTAACTTGTTAAAAGTGTTCTAGGATCTTTCCTAGTGGTCCAGTGGCTAAGACTTCGAACTCCCAATGCAGGGGTTCTGGGTTTGGTCCCTGGTCAGGGAGCTAGATCCCCCATGCTGCAACTAAGACCTGGCCAAATAAATATTAATTAGATATTTTTAAAAAGAGTAGTGTTCTTTCTCAACTCTGTGAAAGGTCATGGTGACTTACTCCTTGCTTTGTACATGGTTACCTGGACTGTATGTCCTTGGTGAAGTTTATGAAAAATGATCAACATGTCATATTGATGAATTATCCTTTATCTTGAAAATGTATATTCAACTGTGCCTTCGACTTCTAACAGGCAGAACAGTTCTCAGAGCTTTATGAGAATCTCCCAAATTATAATCCTCAGCTTGGCTCAAATAAAATTCACTTTTTCCTTCTTGATCGTTAATGGAATTTTGTTGACATTTTCTTGTAGTCAATAGGCTATCAGGGACACCTACTGGACGACCCTGGAGTCCGTCCCAAACCCATGCTTGGTACCAGCCCCGCCCACTTCTTCAGTGTTTCTTGGGTACTTTAGTGATTTCTCCTGATATTCAGACATCATTGCTTTAGACGATGTCCTGAGTTTTACTCTAGCCTCAGAGGAAGTATGGTTTAACATTCTCTAGGCAGGGGACTTCCCTGGTGGCCCAGTGGTTAATAATCTGCCTTGCAATTCAGGAGATGCAGGTCAGGGAACTAAAATCCCACATGCCATGGAGCAACTAAGCCTGAATGCTGCAGCTCCTGAGCACGCATGCTCTGGAGCCCATGTGCCGCGAAGAGAGATCCTGCATGATGCAATGAAAATCCCACATGCCACAACTAAGACCCCATGCAGCCGAATGTTTTTTTTAAAAAAAATTTTCCCTAGGCAGGGAACTTGAGGGAACTTTGTAATGAACTGGGTTGGCTGGCCTTTTTTTTTTTTTAATTTGGCTTAAATTGGAAAGATATGTGATCCGAACAAACTTCGATAGTAAAATGAGACTCATCCTGGGTTTACTGAAATAAAAGTAGTATATCTCTTTGAGATGTTCATGTTATCTCTGTCACAATATTTGTCCACAAGAAAATTAATGGTACAAACAAAATAGCATGACAATTTATCAGAAATGTTCAGAATGTTAGGTTGTATAATATGGGAGTAAAGAATGCTGTTACCAAAAGGTATGGGTAGGGGGTCTGGCTGCTCACGGCTCAAAAGCCAGTAAACGGGCCAGGTTGGGGAAAAGGAAAGTTTATTTCAGTTGCTGGCAACTGTGGCGGAGGCGTGGTGGACATCTGTCCAAAGGCTAACTCCCCACCCTGCCCCCGACAAGCAGGGGTGAGAGCTTTTATAGACAGTGTGTGTATGTGTGTGTGTGGGGGGGGGGTGGGGGCAGATTACATGCAGAAATAGCAGTCATCTCTAACAGTCATCTTCATATTGGTCATCAGTGGTCTGACTAGCAGTAGCGTCTTGGTTGTTTTAGGTACAGTTAATCTTTAGTTCTGGGGTGCACTTGTTCCCATTTCTTTGTGGTCAGTTCTTGGAATTGTGGCAGCTCAAGTCCTGGGTACAGTCTGGCCATCTTGTAGTTAACTTCTCCATCTGGGGTTTTGGTATCTATAGGACAGCTCACAGGATATGGTTCAGAATATTATCTACAGCCCTTAAGAAAGTACTAAAGGTCCTTGACTATGCTTAATGACTACATTATTATTATTTAGTCTCCTTCCTTTGTTTAAGCATTTCTCACTTTTCTGATTAAAATTATTCTTTGACTAAAGTGTTCCACAGGCAAAAGGCAGGCAGAAGACATGGTGAGGGGTGGGGAGGAGGCAAGGATCACAGAGGCCAGCTCCATTTCAATGCCACAAATATAATTTGAGGTTTACCTGATGACAACCCAATGATCTGTAAACCTATGCGTTACAGCAGCTTTCTTCTTTGTAGTGATAAAATGCATTCACTCATTCTGTCAATGAGGAACAATTCTAATCACTCATGATACAGCAGGGACTCAATGACCATCTTCAAATAGCTTATATTCTGTAAAGGAAGTCAGCAATAATAAAACAGGATGGTGATAAATACAATGAAGGTGTACATGTACAATGATAGAGCGAGAGTCCCTATTTAAACAGTGTGTTCAGAGAATGCTCTATGATAAGGTGATATTTGAGAAGAATCACTCGTTAATTGAAGAGTGTCATGCAAATGGAGAAAGGCCATTGGGTGGACAAAGCAGGAGAAAATTGCCAGGACAGGAACATTTACGATGACTGAGGACTAGTTACAACTGATGTGTGGCTTGGTGGGGTGTGATACTAAGTTTCCACTGGAGACATTTAAAATTTAGGACTTCCAGTTAGATTTTTTTTTTCAGGACTTAGAAGCAGCACTATATAAACCAGCTGTGTGTATACTTTTGTATGAACCAAAAAAGGGTTTAGAAACCCCAATCTAAAGCCAGCTGGTCAGAAGCAGAGATGACAACCTGGACTTTTACTGGCATCTGAAGTGTGTTGTGGGGGGAGTGGAGTGGGGACAGGGGAGTGGCAGATTTGTGGGATGTGTGGGATCTTATGCTATATCGGATAAACGCCGAGGTTGAGTTGAATTATAGGACACCCAGCTGGTGTCACATGCAATTGCTTGTTTTGGAAAAAAACACCCACATATTTGTTGATCAGAAGTGTCAGAAAGTGGAGTGTTCTCTGTCAGTGTAGTAGTAGTTTAAGGGTAAAGGAGACAGAGGGAAGAAACACACAGGTAGGAGGAACTGGACTTTTCCCTCCACAGGAAAAAGGACACAAACAGGCTATCTTAGCATAAAATTCAGGTTAACTGAAATCAGAACGACTTGCCTACTTACCAATATGTGAAAAATTCTTTGATCAGTCCTGTCGCTATCAGTCTCTGGAACAGAGCACAGTGCCAAGGTGGCCTCCTGCAAGAACAGGGAATAGCAACCGAAATGCTATTCTGTAGAATGTCAGTGTAAAATAGCTACTTCTACGCATGCAGAGCTTGTATTTCACATTCTAGTTTGTATGGAACAACTGCAGACTGCTTAAATTAAATCCAATCGCAGGGAACGTTTCTGGATCTAACCACCACCACATACAGATCCTTTTTCGAGATCCCAGACAGCTGAAATTGCTTCAGTCTCACAGGACTGGGTGCAACCTACTGACTGGCACAAACAAGTTTTTGACTTAAACCTTTTTCAGTGTTAGAGGAAAACACTTTCAGCTCAGTTCAGTGGCTTAGTCATATGTCCGACTCTTTGAGACCCCATGGACTGCAGCACGCCAGGCCTCCCTGTCCATTACAAACTCCCGGAGTCTACTCAAACTCATGTCCATCGAGTCGGTGATGCCATCCAACCATCTCATCTTCTGTCATCCCCTTCTCCTCCCGCCTTCAATCTTTCCCAGCACCAGGGTCTTTTCCAATGAAACAGGTCTTCACATCAGGTGGTCTAAGTATTGGAGTTTCAGCTTCAGCCTCAGTCCTTCCAATGAGTATTCAGGTGTGATTTCCTTTAGATGGAGAGATCGTAACTCAATCTCTTAGCAGGGAGCAACGATGCATCATCAGGAGACGCAAAAGATTCTCAAGCGTTTCTAACCCAGAGAGCTACGCCGTCGACGCGGAGGGACGCGCAAGCCCCGCCCCTTCCCCGCCTTCTCGCCCGCCCCGCGCCGTCCTGGGTCCCACGCCCCGCCCCTCTCCGGCCGCGCTCCGCCCTGGCTCCGCCCCCGCCGCCGTGCCTCCGAGTCCGCGCGTGCGCAGCTGGCAACGGACCCGGAAGTGAAGATCGCGGAGCGAAGGTTATATTGCGGCGCGTTGTTTCTTGTTTTTCGTGTGAATTTGCGCTTCATAGTCGCGCGCCCAACCCTTCCTCAGGGTGAGGGAGTCACTAGGGACCTGAAAATCACCGCACCTACCCCTCTGTGCCCCGTAAGTCCAGACGTCGCCGTCACAGGGGGCGTTTCCTTCTGCGTTTCAAATCTCTCTGAGGCGAGTTCGGTGCCTGGGCTTTTTTTTTTTTCCCCCTTTGGTTTTCTTCTTCGCTCTATGTTCCTGCTTAAAATCCTTTACTGACCGCCGCCCCCGCTGACCCGCGTAAAGCCCTCTCCCCAGACATGGATTCGCTCTCCCCTTCTCCCCTTCCTCGAACCCCATAATCTCGTCTGGGAGGCCGCGCGCGTCCTCTCCCCGGTCCTGGGGTTCTGGGGAGCCCTCGCGGCCCCTCTGTCCTCGCGTAGGGCCGGTCCTTCTGCATAGTGACGTTTCCCCGTCCGCGTGTGGGGGGCGGTGACATGGGTCAGCCCCGTGACACCCAGCTTTCTCGCGGGAAAATGCTGTCTTCCGCTAGGCGGGCATCTTATTCGGTCGACATCCCTGTAAATATGTGGGCGAGGGGGATCACGAGAAGCCGAGACAGAGCGGTTCACAGAGAAGTAGGAAAACTAAGGAGCAAATAAGAATGAGTGAGGACAGATGGCCTCGTAGAGGACGCGCGAGGGCCTGTTTCAGTGAGTATGTCAGTGATTTTTTATTTAGCAGTTGAAACCTAGTTTAGTTAGACTAATATTCCGTTGTCTTCCATTTTATGCGATCTGTTAAAATAGTGAGGTACTAAGTGGATGTTCCCCTCCGGTCTTCTGTGTTCTCTGCCGGTGATGCAGAATGGGCTGATTGACCTCAAACCTTCCAACAGAGCCCCTCTATCCATGATGAGCACATTCTCGCAGAGCTTATTTCCAAGCTAACCCCTTCAGTATTTTCCCAGAAGGGTCAGCTTCTTGTTCTCCATTCCTGGACACTCAGAGTCCTTGGATTTGCAGCTTCTGTGCGTTCCTCTTACACTGCTGGTGCCCAGAGGTCTCTATGCCTTTCAGCTCTGTTTGTTCATGCCTGCATGGAAGAGAGGAGGGAAAATGGAGAAAATGGAGGGGAGCCTGTCGGAGTTTGCAGGAGAGCTGTGGGAGCAAGTGCGGACCTCTGGATGAGCCCAGTGAATTGTGTGTTTGTGTGTCCCAGGCTTAGTTGTGGGATCACGGGTTATACGGAACTGTTCGCAAAGGATGTTGCTGTTCTGGCTGGAGTATCTGCAAGTGGGTTTATGGATGATGTGGGCTGCGTGAAATGGTGTGGGTACCATAGCATCTTAACTCAGGTTTCCTGGGACACACAGATGCTGAGGCTGAGATGTGCATGCATGGGTTGAATTGAGTAGCATGATCTCACCTGTGGAAGAAAGGAGGCAGTGGCTTTGGCAGAGGTAAATGTATTCCTGTGATGTTGTTAAAACAGGTTCTGGGCTGAGCCCATGGGAGCGCTGTGTGCAGGAAGATGGGTGCCTTAGTCCTGGCAGGTGCCTACACGCACCTCTTGCGACAGTGGGCAGCAGAAGACTGTCTCTTCCATATGGTGAGGTCTTCTCTGTGTGTGTGGTTGTGGCACAGGAAAGGGGATGTTGATTCTAAGCCTTAAACAGCCTGTTTTCAACTTTCAGGATTGACTTCGAAAGATTCACCTCTGAGGAAGAAATCCAGAGGAGGCAGAAGAGGAAAGAAAAGAGGTCAAGAATGGCTCTTTCTCAGGTGAAGTCATATCTTCAGTTGATTGTTTTGTCGGTCCTTCCAAAATGCCCTGCTTCAGAATTACCAGTCTTCTCTGATGGTTAAGTATGTTCTTGCTCAATAAAAGTGGGTTTTTTTTCCTCCAATTTTTAATTCAAAAACTTTTCAATCCTACTGTTTTAATGTATACCACTAATGGTGGTTAGTCGCCAAGTTGTGTCTGACTCTTGCACTCTTGCCACCCCATTGTCTAGCCTGCCAGGCTCCTCTGTCTATGGGATTCTCTAGGCAAAACTACTGGAGTGGGTAGCCATTTCCTTCTCCAGGGGATCTTCCCAACCCAGGGATCGAACCCGGGTCTCCTGCATTGCAGGCAGATTCTTTACCAACTGAGCTATGAGGGAAGCCCCTGTATACCACTAATATCCTTTCCAATTTTGAATCAATATTTTGTTAGTGGAATAAACAAACTCTGGCTTTTGTTAATAGTTACTTATCTGGATTTAAATGGGTAAAATTATATTTGCATCTTGAGTTATATGTATTTTACAGAGGTTGAAGTATTATATATTTGTTCATGCTTGTACTGGTTCTTTGCTAACCTACTGTAGAATAATGTTGACAAACTAAATTATGTAAGATTAGAACATTTTCCTTGTCCTAGAGATGCTGAACTACATTAAGTAAAAATGATAACTTAAAAACTTACCCAAAATATGTTAAACAGCTGCTCTCATTTTAGTGAACTGGATATTTACATGTGTGTGTACATGCATGCGTGTGCAAGTTCATGGCTTTTATAAAAGACATCATTTTATAGTAAGTTTTTTATTTTTTAGCAATTGAGATTATATCTTAATTTTTTTACCCTGTCACATTAATAATTTAAGTAGGAGTAAAAATGGAAACATTATGTGTGGATGGGTACACACATTATGCATTTGCACATGTTCACCTTGTACTCGTTTCAACTTTCTCAGGGAACCCTCTATGTTAATACATGTAGTAACTGTCAATACACATAAAGCGTTAAGAGTAATGCTTAGCACATAGGAAGTATTGAGACGCTTTTCGTCATTTCTCTTGTTATCCTCATCTCAATGTTAAGGTCCCAATCTTTTTGTAAAGCTACTGTGGACTTTTTCATCTCTCAGGACACCACTCACCAGCTCATCTGCATATTGAATCCCACTCAGTGTGTACAACAGAATATCTGACTCTCCTGTGCAGCCAACCTGTGTTTCATTTTTGCTTGTATATTTCATGTATCATCCACAGAAATCAGTCATCCACACTGATTTGGAGGATATCATATTCTCTTACAGAAGCAAAGAAATGAAAATTCGAGGCACATAACTTGCTCAAATTGCCTGTACTAGAATCTGTCAAAACCCATTCTCCAACCCAATTGATCCTCTCTCCTCATTTTGTGTGAAGATAAGAATTCTCCTTGCAGTCCCTCAGTGAGATATATTTTTTATTTCAGGGACATTTGACCTTTAAGGATGTGGCCATCGAATTCTCTCAGGAGGAGTGGGAATGCCTGGACCCTGCTCAGAGGGCCCTGTATAGGGACGTGATGCTGGAGACCTACAGGAACCTGCTCTCTGTGGGTGAGGATCACTTTCCTCTAGAAGTTGGGATCTGCCCTGGGGTATCTCTGCATTTTCCCTCTGTGCCTCTTGGGAGCCCCTGTTTTGCTTGACTGACCTCAAAGCCTTGTTGACTCAGACATGCAAAGCTCTGTGATTGGCATCAGGAGTTTAACCATTTCTTCAGAAATATGCACATTTCATGATACACTACGAGTTCTTCCAGCGCTTAAGTATTTACAAAGTCCAATGGCAAACTGGTAAAATCCTGAATTCCCTGTTTTCTCTCCCTCTGCTTTTGATTCAGTAGTTCTCGGAAGAGAGCTCGAGACCCGCACATTATGCTGTTGCCTCTGCGTTCAGAAGGAGGCAGTAGATGAATGTGCGAAGTATTTTCCCAGACCTCCCCCTTGTAATGTCCTTACTCCTCAGCTGAGTGAGGAGCTGGGAGTTCTGTTCTGTTCTTCTAAATTATTTATTTCTGGCTGCACTAGGTCTTCACTGCTTTGCTTGGGCTTTCTCTCGTCATGAGCAGGGGCTACTCTTCCTTGTGCTGTGCAGGTTTCTCACTGAAATGGCTTCTCTCTCTCTCTTTTTTTCCCCTCTTAAGGAGAAGTTTATTTCCCGTTCAGAAAAGAAGAATCAGG
>SJYF01000403.1:917992-928176 GCA_006410515.1 Procapra przewalskii
TGTGCATTCTAGGCCCGGGCCTGACCGGGCAGGGTGGGGTAGGGAGGGGTGCGGGCAGAGGGGACGGCTCCAGCTGTGCAAGCTCGGTCCCACGGTTGTCCAGGCTGGTCCAGGGAGGGCCACTGGGGATGGTGGCACCAAGCCTGGGGGCAGAGGTGGCAGGCCAGTGGGCCCAGAGGACAGGACATATGGAGGCAATAAATACTGACAGGCCAGGGCACACGACTCCAGGCCAGCAGGCCAGGAGGGACAGGTAAGGCTCGGCCACTGGCTTTGTCTGCTGAGAGCTCTCCCTTGGGGGCTGTGGGCTCTAGGCACTGCCCACTGTGACAGAGAAGCCAGAGGCATGAGGACACCCAGCCTCCCAGATGGGAAGGAGGTTGCTTTGAGTCTTGGCAGTTTGGCTTTCCCAAGCCCCGGAGCCATCCCCGCGGTCCTGGGCAGACTGGGGACCAGCACATCCCCAGAAAGAAATGGCTTCTCTTATTGGAAAGCACAGGCTCTAGGGCAAGTGGGCTTCAGTAGTGGCGGCTCATGGGCTCTAGATCTCGGGTTTGATAGTTGTGGCCCAAGGACGCAGTTGTTCCAAGGAATGTAGGATCTTCCTGGACCAGGGATTGAACCTGTGTCCCCTGCATAAGCAGGCAGATTCTTATCCACTGCACCACCCAAGGAAGGCTGTTCTTTTCTGTTTCTGAACGTTATCTCCATCTTAGAGCAAGGGAAAGAACTCTAGATTCTAGAGAATGGAGTGAAAATAGGAAAAAAAAAGTAAACAAATGGGAATGTATCAGAGGTGCCAACACAGGTCAGAGCTCAGAAGGGCAGTGAGGAAACCGCACCATTAATAGTGTTTGGGAAATTCTCCCTAAGTGGGAGATGTCTATGGGAAAACAGAAGTTTATTTCTTGTGAATTTTCAGAGAAAATTTTTCTCCTCCCTGACTTGTTCCCCCACCCCAGTACTCTTGCCTGGAAAATCCCATGGATGGAGGAGCCTGGTAGGCTGCAGTCCATGGAGTCATGAAGAGTTGTACATGACTGAGCGACTTCACTTTCACTTTTCACTTTTATGCATTGGAGAAGGAAATGGCAACCCACTCCAGTGTTCTTGCCTGGAGAATCGCAGGGACGGGGGAACCTGGTGGGCTGCCGTCTATGGGGTCACACAGAGTCGGACTTAGCAGCAGCAGCAGCTGACTTGTTCTGTCCTGCAATATGTAAAGTTTATCTTTTCACGTTCAGTGGTGCTACAACAGCTCCTACACACCAAGGCAAAGTGTTTATCACATCTACACTCCGTCATCTGGCTCCTGAGAATTCTTTGCTTCCTTGACTTTGAGGAGAATGGGATAGTCTTTCCGTTGGTCTCTCTCTCTTGATTCCATCAGATGCATTGGCAGGTGGGTTCTTTTACCATTAGTGCCACCTTGGAAGCCCAGAATTGCTCATAGTATTCTCTTATAATCCTTTTGATTTCTGTAGAATCAGTTGTGACCAGTTGCAATGTTCCCTCTTTCACTTCCAACTTTAGCTATTTGCATCCTCTGATTTTTTTCTTCATCTTGCTGAGTGTAAATTTTGTCTTTCTTTTCAAAGAACCAACTTTGAATTTTGTGGTTGTAGTTTTTTTATTCTCTAATTCCTTTAATCTTTTTCTTCCTTCCTTCTCTAGCTTTGGCTCTATTTTGTTCTTCTGAGATCTTTTTTTCCCAATCTTTTCTTCCTTTCTCTCTTTTTTTTTTAAATTCTTATTCACATGGTCAACCAGGATTTCTTTTGTGCACTCCTTTGTATTTTCTTTTTTCCCATATTTATTGACATGTAATCCACATATGTTATGTGGACACAGACCATAGCGTGAGTTCTGATAGCTCAGCTGGTAGAGAATCCACCTGCAATGTAGGAGACCCTGGTTCGATTCCTGGGTTGGAAGATCTGCCGGAGAAGGGATAGGCTATCCACTCCAGTATTTTGGGGCTTCCCTTGTGGGTCAGCTGGTAAACAGTCCGCTTGTAATGCAGGAGACCTGGGTTTGATCCCTAGGTTGGGAAGATCCCCTGGAGAAGGGAAAAGCTACCCACTCCAGTATTAATTCCATGGACTATATAGTTCATGGTTTTGCAAAGAGTCGGACATGACTAATTTTCACTTCACTTCAATCCATGTAACATGGTATAAATGTAAAGTGTACAGTGATGATGTGATATACATATATTACTAAATAATTACCAGAACACACTTAACACTTCCATCAAGTCACGTAATTACAATTTGTGTGTGTGTGTGTGTGGTGAGAATATTTAACGTCTACTGTCTAATCAAGTTTGAGTATATAAGACAGTTTTGTTAATAGTAGTCACCATGCTATGTATTAGATCTGAATGTATTCACCTTATAACTGAAACTGCAATAATATTCCCCTGTATGTAATAATATTCCATTGCATGTAATAATATTCCATTGTATGTAGTAATATTCCCCTGCCCCTGCAATCACTCTTCTACTCTCTTTTTCTAATCATTTGGCTTTTGTTTTTAAGATTCCATATATATTTGATATAAGTGAGGTCATAACTGTATTTGTATTTCTCTCCTGACTTACTTCACTTAGTATAATGCCCTGAAGGTCTGTATTAGTACAGATAGCAGGATTTACTTTTTTTACTGAATAATATTCCATTGTATGTATAATATTTTAAAATTTCTTTACTCACTGTTGGACACTTAGCTTTTTTTCATGTCTTCGCTATTGTAAATAATGCTGCAACAACAGAGCAGTGCAAATATCTAAGAGAGTGCTTTCATTTCCTTTCAGTGTATTCCCAGAAGTGAGATTGCTATCTTATGGTCGTCGTCCTTCTTTTTTTTTTTGAGGAATTCTACATACTCTTTTTCTATGGTGGCTGCACCAATTTACATTTCCACCACTATTGCAGTGGGTTGCCTTTTCTCCATATCTTCACCTCCACTTTCTATCTCTTGACTTTTTTATGATGGCCATTCTGCTAGGTGTGAGGTGGTATGTCACTGTAGTTTTGCTTTGCATTTCCTCCTGAGGGCAGCTCTGGGTATTGGGAGGCTTTGAATTCAGTCTCAGAGCCTGCCAGTTCTTTTCTTCCAAGGTCTATATTCTAGTCACTCTTGTGCAATTCTATGGAAGCCCAGGTGGCACAGTGATAAAAAAAAAAAAAAAAAATCTGCCTGCCAATGCAGGAGAGATGTGGGTTCGATCCCTGGGTTGGGAAGATCCCCTGGAAAAGGAAAATGGTAACCCACTTCAGTGTTTTTCTTCTGGGAAGTCCCATGGACAGAGGAGACTGGCGGGCTACAGTCCATGGCGGTCGCAAAGAGTTGGACATGACTGAGCACATATGCATGCATGTTCATCCAGTGAACAACTTTCTCCTGACAGAACCTAAATCAGTATGTACAGGGCTGATGACTCAAAAGCAAATTCCAGGAGGGATAGCCAAGTCTGACTGTTAGAGCTATTATCTCCCATGAATTAGTTCTTTCTCAGCTCCTGGCATTCATTGTAGTATTTTATAATGTGTGCTGCCTGAATAGCCAGTTGTGCTCAAGAACATGTTTTCTGATTCTGCAAGTACAGGTTCAGATTGTCTTTCTCTTGCTTGCTGTGTACATTGGTGTCAGGTACATAAATCCTGTGAGTCTGCTGTCCTTATTTTTAAAATAGTGGTTGTAGGGTGCTTGGGCTCCAGAAGTTGCAGCTTCTGGGCGCTAGAGTTCTAGGGTTCAGTATTTGTGGTGCACAGGCATAGTTGCCCCATGGCATGTAGGATCTTCCCAGGGATCAAACTGGTGTCTCTTGTATTGCAAGTGGATTCTTAACCACTGGACCCCCAGGGAAGCTCCTGTGTATGTTTTTATTTTCCAATATGTTCTCAACAGTGTTGTCTCTGACCTTCGTTAATAAATTCTCAAAGCACATGCAATGTATCACATATGATTTGGGGCCAGTGACCAGGATAACTAAAGGGCAGTGTATAGACAGGGAATTTCTCTATTAGTTGACTGTGATATAGCTGCAGTCATGAAATCATAATTGTGACTTCTGACTTCTTTTTCCAGTTCTTTTTTATGATGTTATGTATTTTCCTGACATGATAGTTCATAAGTCAGTGATTTCTATATAACTCCTAGCTCTCATATTGTGTGCTCCTTCTAGAATATAAGTTCTTTCTTTATTCTTAAGGGGGAATGTCTAGAGTTCTGTAGAGTAAAAATTTTCTGTAATATGGTGACTTATTATCTATGTTGACTTTATCATGGTTTACTGGAATAATTTTCAATTTATATTGTGATTTATAGATGTCTTTCAGCATGCATTATGCAGTATATCTGATACCCAGCATCTCTTAATGCTGTAAAATGCTTTCTCTCAGTGGGTACATGTGGATATATAATGTGTATTAAGATAAATATTTTGTTTTCTTATAAGTTGTTTTATTTACTCAGTTCTACAATGGTTTTGCAATTCTAAACTACAAGTTATTTAGATTATTTATTACATAAAGCTTGTTTTAGATTATTTAGCATTACAATCAGATAGGGCAACAGCAACCCACTCCATTACTCTTGCCTGGAAAATCCCATGAATGGAGGAACCTGGTAGGCTGCAGTCCATGGGGTCGCTAAGAGTCAGGCACAACTGAGCGATTTCACTTTCACTTTTCACTTTTTTGCATTGGAGAAGGAAATGACAACCCACGCCAGTATTCTTGCCTGGAGAATCCCAGGGACAGGGGAGCCTGGTGGGCTGCTGTCTATGGGGTCGCACAGAGTCGGACACGACTGAAGCAACTTAGCAGCAGCAGCATTACAATACATTGACTGTTCTTTAGTACTTATATGTGTATAGTAATTATGCATAAAATATGTATAATAGATTTTTCTCCTCAGTTATGAGACAGCAGTATGTTTACTGCCAAAAGATATGTGATCTTTGAGGTCACAGTGGAAAATATCCTTTCTTTGAGAGCTAATGTAAGTTTGCACAATGTGATTGATTTTGTCATTGAGTGACTAGGCTATCCTAAAATTAACTTGAATTACATGCAATTATTCTTTCTTTAATAAAAGATCCTGTTTCTTTAGTTGTATCTGAAAACTTGAAGGTCATGGTTGGGAAGTTTAATAACTGTCCAGGATTGGTAATGCCTTTGGTATAATATCACCTTTTCAACATGAAACATTTATTTACCATCTGTAATTAATAGGATACCTATGGTTCTTTATATCTTGTAGCTGTCTCTCATATACATGTGATCAAGAAATTGAAACCGACAGCAAACAGTGATACAGGAGTATTCCAGAGAGTGATGTTGGGAAGATATGAAAGTCATGAAATCAGAGATTTTTACTTCATGGAAATCCAGGAAAATATACATGTCTTTGAGTGTCAGTGGACAGATGATGACGGAAATGACAAAGGAATGTCTGTAAACAATAATGAAAATCTCACTGATGGAAAAAATCAACATGGTAGAAGGGATCCAGGAAACAAACCTATTGAAAATAAGTTTGCATTAAGCTTTCAGAATGAATGGTGTATATTTAAAAGCGAAGAGAAAATTGAAGAATTTAATGAAGCTGACAAGAGTAGCAACAGTAGCGCCTCATTTTTGCCATTGCAGACAATTTCTCCTGTTGTCCAAACCAACATTTCTAATCCGTATGGGAATGATTTTATTCACCCTTCAATACTGACACAAGGCCAGAAAGCATACAAGGAAAAACATTATAAATGTAATGAGTGTGACAAAACCTTTCCTTACAGCTCAAACCTCAGCAGACATCAGTTAATCCATACGGGAGAGAAACCTTATAATTGTGATGTATGTGGTAAGGTGTTTAGTCGAAATTCACACCTGGCGTGTCATCAGAGAATTCATACAGGAGAGAAGCCTTACAAATGTAAAGAGTGTGGCAAAACCTTTAATCAGTGCTCAAACCTCACTAGACATCAGTTGATCCATACAAGAAAGAAAGTCTATGAATGTGATGTCTGTGGCAAGGCCTTCAGTCGAAAATCAGTCCTTGTAAGTCATAAGACAGTGCACTTTGGAGAGAAATCTTACAAATGTAATGAATGTGGCAAAGCCTTTAGGAAACGCTCAAGCCTTACTCAGCATAAGAGAATCCATACAGGAGAGAAACCTTACAGATGTAATGAGTGTGGGAAGGCCTTTAGGAAGCATTCAAATCTTACTCAGCATAAGGTAGTCCATACTGGAGAGAAACCTTACAAATGCAATGAGTGTGGCAAAGCATTTAGTGTGCACTCAGCCCTAAGGAACCATCAGATAATCCATACAGGAGAGAAACCATACAAATGTGATGTCTGTGGCAAGGTCTTCAGTCGAAATTCAATCCTTGCAAGTCATCAGAGGCTGCACACTGGGGAGAAACCTTATAAGTGTAAAGAATGTGGTAAGTCATTTATTCAACGTTCACTCCTTTGGATTCATGAGAAAATCCATACTGGTGAGAAACCTTACAAATGTAATGAATGTGGCAAAGCCTTTCCTGTGCGCTCAATCCTTACTCAACATATGAGAATCCATACTGGGGAGAAACCTTATATATGTACTGAGTGTGGCAAAGCCTTTACAAAACATTCAAATCTTACTCAACATAAGACCACCCACACTGGAGAGAAACCTTATAAATGTGATGAGTGTGACAAAGCTTTTACCCAAGTTTCAAGTCTTAGTAGGCATCAGAGAAGGCACGGTGGAAAGAAACCGAGTAAGTGCAATGTGTGTGTTAAACCTTTGATCCAACATTTGCAGCTTTGGGATCTTGAGAGAACTCATACTGGAGAGAAACCTTACAAATATGATGTGTGCTGTAAGGCATTGGTCCAACATTCACAACTTTGCAGTCATGAGAAAACTCTCACTGGAGAACTCAAATGCAGTTTATGTGGCAAGGCTTTTATCCAGCATTCAAGCCTTGTGGCACATCAGAGAATTCATACAGGAGAAAGACCTTATAAATGTAATAAATGTGATAAGGCTTTTACCCAAAATTCACAACTTTGGCGTCACGAGAGAACTCATATTGGAGAGAAGTCTTATCAGTGTAACGAGTGTGGCAAAGCCTTTACAGATGGTTCACATCTCAATCGACATAAGATCATTCATACTGGCGAGAAACCTTACAAGTGTCACGAGTGTGGCAGAGCTTTTACTCAGTTTACAAACCTGGGTAGGCATCAGAAAATACATACTGAAAAGAAACATTATAAACAATCTATGTGGCCATGCTTTTATTAAAAGCTGAAGCTTTGGGCATCATCGAAAAATTAATAATAGAAATCTTAGAAATATAATGATTGAGATAAAATGTATGTAGGTAGTCAGACCTTAAAATCAGAGACCCCCTTAAGGAGAGAAATCATTTAAAACATACGTATGTGGCAAAGCCTGTAACTGTGCCTAACATTTACTTGGTGCCAGAATGTACATCTTTAAAAGAAACCACACAAATAAAATTTTGGCAAAGGGTAGCCAAAGTTTAAGCCTTCTGGAATGCAACAAAATTCTTAACTAGAGAGAAACCTTATAAATATGATTCCTGTGATCAGCTTTGTCAAAAATACTTACTTTTGTGGTTGTACTCAGTCGCTCAGCTGTGTCCAGCTATTTGCAGCCCCGTGGACTGTAGACCGCCAGGCTTTTTTGGATTTCCCAGGCAAGAATACTGGAGTGGGTTGCCGTACCCTCCTCTAGGGGATCTTCCCAACCTAGGGATTGAATCCAGGTCTCCCGCACTGCAGGCTGATTCTTTACCATCCGAGACACCAGGGAAGCCCTTTAAAGATGGTAGAGTGCATAAAAAGGTTTAGAGGGTGTGTGTGTGTATGTGTGTGTAGCAGAGGAGAAGGAATGCCATGCTCTCCTGACACAGAGTGGAGTTGGCATAAAGGCACAATTTCAGGATCACCAATAGCTAGAAGTGGGTTCAGGCTATTCGCAGTCAGTACTGAGGAGAGAACACAGGTCCTGAGGCAGACTGTTGAGGCAGTTAGAGGAGATCTCTTCCTTTGCTCCAGGAGCTCAGTAGATAATAAACAGGGTCTTTGGAGAAAAAAAACAAAGATGGGAGAGGTGGAGGTGGACTTTTGAGGAGCTCCACAGGAAAGGTATGGAGCAGACACACAGGGAATGTGAGGGAACAGCCAGGAATCAATCAAGAACAGTCAGTTCGGGGCTGTGTTTTTCTCCAGCTGTGATGAGCCACTCAGGGACAAGGTAGAGCTGGTGCGATGGAGGCAGCAGGGAGAGCAGTGGGTCTGGGGGAGAATCCAGGTCCACACCCCAGGCCTTTGGTTTGGGGTATTTGACCTGCATGACTAAGTGACAGAGGATGGTGTTTGTCTCCATGTTTTAAAAATAACCTAGATGAGGTGGTAGAGTGTGTTCCATTGGCTTACCATTTTATTCTTGATGCAGACAAGCCTGGACTCTAGTTACATACTCCACACATGGTCAGGAAATTAATGAGAACACAAAATGAAACTAGTACACCCTCTGGTATGGCCTTCACTTTAGGGGGTTGATGTGTGCAGGGGTCCTTTGCCCTGGAAGGGTGGGAAGGGATCTGGCCAGGAACAGCAGAGGAGGGCAGAGGCAGGGTGCTCCTCCCCGACAGTCCTCACCCTCAACGAGCGTAAGTTCAGCTGGGACCGCAGTGAGCTCATCCAAGGGGTGGCTGCTTGAGGCTGAGTAGACCCACTTCGGAAATAAAAAGAGCCTAAAATCAGGAGAGAAAAGGAAAAGCCTCCTGGCTGCCTAGACCCTTCCATGGAGAAAAATTCTGGGAAAAAAAAAAAAAAACTGTTCTGTAGCATTTAGTATTATATCGTCCATTCTGCCCATTGAGAATTTTGTATTTCATATTCTAATTTGTAACCCCTACACAGATAACTCCAGTTCTTTTTAATTTAAATTGCTTAAATTAATTTTGATTGCAGGCAATATTTCTGGATCCAATTACCGCCCCACAGCTACTCCTCACTGAGATCGCAGTTTTCTCAGTTCAGGACCAACGGTCGGTCAACCGCTGGCAAAAATAGCTTTTGAGTTAAACTGTTTTCAACTTGTTAAAAAGAAATTTCCAAAATAAGTGGCCCACACAACTGTAAGGGTTTAAAACTTGTTAGAGTAACTTAAGCAGGAAGCCATTCCTCAAGCATGTCTAAACCTGGAAAAGGTAAACTTGGGAGGGAATCCAAGGGACGCAAACACGACTCTACCCAGCTCTGGTCCCTCCTCAGTCGTAGCGCAAGCCCGGCTTCTTCACGCCCCGCCCCTTGCTGGTAGTGCCCTGCTCAGGCCCCGCCCACAGTCCCTATGCGCACGCGCAGTTTCTTCAAGACCGAGAAGCTTGTAGTGCAGAGCGCAAGTCACGGTGGGTAGCAAGAGTTAACACTTTTCTGGCTTGGACATGCGCCTCACCGGCCTCTTTCCAGACAGACGGTTAAAATTAGCAGTTTCAAGGTACGGAGAGGGACCTTCCGTCCCCAGCCGCCCGGCGCTCCTTCCTCGCCCCACCCCTCGCCGGTAGCACTCGGCTCAGGTCCCGCCCTGGAGGCCGCCCAGCACCGCACACGCAGCTCCTTGAGGAACCGGGAGAATGCGAAGTCGGGTACGCTGTACCAAGTCTCTCGTTTCTTGGGTAAATCGTTGATGCGCGGCACCCCTAACTTCACTTTCAGGACCTTAAATCCTAGCATCCGGCCCTCTGCCCCCAGTAAATCCACACGTCGACCTTTCAATTCGACCGTTTTCCTTTGGGTTAAAATCACCCTCAGGCGGGCCCCTGAGCCCTTGGCTTTTTTGCCCTCGATCCACGTAAACACCGCCTTTCCAGACATTTTCTTGCTTTGAATCCTTTGCCACCTCCGCCTCCAACGTCCTCTGCTAAGAGAACAAAGTGAATTTGATGAGGGCATCACCCGTCTCGCCGTCAGACCCTGGAGGTAGAGCCGGGGCGCTCCGCTCCTGGAGAGGCAGTGTCCTCTCCGGGGGCCTGGGATCCTGGAGAGCCCACCCCAGTTCTGAGACCCCCTCCCTCCCAGCCCCTCTGTCCTCGCCGGTCCTTCGGCTCCCCAGGCCTCCCCTTCCTGTCAGCCCGTCCCGTCACCCTACGGCAG
>SJYF01000403.1:932226-957637 GCA_006410515.1 Procapra przewalskii
GTTTAAAGTTGATATATGTCAATTATAAAACAGATGAGGGAATGATAGTTTTAAAAAGGTAAATAAACACCTTAGCAAAAAATAAAGAATAATGTCATCTATTAAAATTTTTTTTAAAACACTGCTCTTTTTAGAGCAATGGTTAGTGACCTAAAGCATCATATACAATAGTCCAATTCTCAAACCCCAAATCTTGTCCTTATGAGTCTCTGAAACTGATGATGAACAGAATGAACAGTGATAACAGAAACAGCAAGGCTGTTCTGGCGGGTATCCAAACGACATTGTTCATTATAATCAAGGAGAGTCTTGTATTTCATACTGTAGTGTGTAATCCCTCCACAGATAAAAATTACACATTAATTCTGTAATTCAAAGTATTCATTCAAATGATCTGTTTCACATCTGTGATTTCAGGTAGGTTCTTCCCTGGTGGCTCAGACGGTAAAGTGTCTGCCTACAATGGGGGAGACCGAGCTTCAATCCCTGGGTTGGGAAGATCCACTGGAGAAGGAAATGGCAGCCCACTCCAGTACTCTTGCCTGGAAAATCCCATAGATGGAGAAACCTGGTAGGCTACAGTCCATGGGGTCGCAAAGAGTCAGACACAACTGAGCGACTTCACTTTCACTTTTCTTTCTACTTTCACATATGTTTTCAAGTATATACATGTAGAGTATTTGTAACAGTCCCTTACTGTCCTTTTGATGTCTGCAGATTTAGTACAAAAAATTTAATCAAGTAAATATTAAAAATCATATACATTAGTTTTGTATGGTTTCTCTCTAAGGTTGAATCTCTTTTATTGAAATATAATTGTATAACTGTTCATTTTGGCTGTACTACACACGAGGCAACATTTGCTTTATAAAAACAATTACAATGATGTGTGTAGCCATCTATCCTCTATGTTACCACAATATTTTTAAACATCTTCCTTACACAGGATATAACAGTCCCATGACATATATAAATACCTAGGAGTTTGTATGGCTTGATCCTCTTCATCTCTTTTACCTGGAACCACACCTCCCTTCCTTCTGGCAACAACCAGGCATTTGTTCTTCATTACCTATGAAGCTGTTTTCACTGTGTTTTGTTTCTTATATTCCACATATAAGGAGATCATGCAGTATTTGTCTTTCTAAGTCTGACTTCTTTCACATAGTAAAATCCTCTAGATCCATCCATGTTGTTGCAAATGGCTAGACTTCTTTATTTATGGCTGAGTAATATTCCTGTGTGTGTGTGTGTGTGTGCGCACATCTCTAATTTTTCATCAATTAACAGACATTTAGGTTGCTTCCATATCTTGGCTATTGGAAATAATGCTACAGTGAATATTAAGAGTGCCTCTATCTTCTCAAATTAGTGTTTTTCTGTTCTGCCAGTAAATGGCCAGAAGTGTGAAACCTGGCTCACGTAAGAGGTTTTTTGCTTTTTAATTTCTGAGAATCTTTCATTACTGTTTTGCATAAATGGTGCAACAATTTACAGTACCAGCAACAAGGCCCAAGAGTACCCTTTTCTCTACAGCACTGCTAATGCTTGTTATTCATTGTCTTTCTGATAACTATAATGTGGTATCTCACTGACTTTGTGTTTTGCATTTCCCTAATTAATGATGCTGAGCATCTTTTCCTGTGTCTGCTGGGCATCTGTATGTGTTTTTCCACCCTGATAATCGAGTCCCATTAGCTGAGTAAGGCTGGAATACACTCAGAAATTTTGTCTGAATTGTTTTAACTTTGAGCTTTGAATAAAAGCGTTGCCACATGTGTGAGGCATATGTTTTCAGTGTGTATTTTCAGATGCCTCGTGAGGCTTGCAAACTGGGTATAAGCTTTGCCACACTCATTACATTTGTAAGGTTTTTCTCCAGTGTGGATGGTTTTATGTTGTGTAAGATATGAATGTCTTGTAAGGGCTTTTCCACACTCATCACATTTGTAAAGTTTCTCTCCAGTATGAGTTCTCTCGTGACCCCAAAGCTGTGACCGTTCAATAAAAGCCTTACCACATTTATTACATTTAAAAGGTTTTTCTCCTGTATGAATTCTCTGGTGTGCCATAAGGTTTGAACGCTGGGTAAAATGCTTGCCACACTCATTACATTTGTGTGGTTTCTCTCCAGCATGCATCTTCTGATGTCTGCTAAGGTGTGAAAATTGGGTAAAAGCTTTGCCACATTCATTGCATTTGTAAGGTTTCTCTCCAGTGTGCATCCTCTGATGATTTGCAAGATGTGAATTTCGACTAAAGACCTTGCCACAGACATTACACTTATATGCTTTCTCTTCTGCATGTATTCTCTGATGTGCTGTAAGGCGGGACTGGTGGTTAAAGGCTTTGCCACAGTCACTACATCTGTAAGGTTTCTGTCCAGAGTGAATTCTCTTGTGATTTGTGAGGTTTGATTTTTTGCTAAAGGCCTTCCCACAGTCATTACAGTGGTAAGATTTTTCTCGAGTGTGTGTTCTCCTGTGTTGTGCAGATAACACAGTGGTTTCCACACTAGGAGGAATGTGATGAAGTGAGGAAACTGAGGAACCATTGCTGACTGACTTCTCAAGTTGAGGGCCTCCATACATTTTCTCCTCAGTTGGAAATCTCTGCAGTTCAGCCAGCTGTGCCTGCAGCCTTGCTCCAGTTCTACTGTCCAAACGCTTTACATTGTTTCCAGCAATGATTATGTTATCTTTCATTGTTAACAAATTTCTTATGAATGGCTTGTCATGCGTGAAATATTCATATGTATTACTTCTTACAGAAACACTCTGAGGAAAATTAATTAA
The DNA here is from genome assembly GCA_006410515.1 of Procapra przewalskii. Classification (NCBI taxonomy): domain Eukaryota; kingdom Metazoa; phylum Chordata; class Mammalia; order Artiodactyla; family Bovidae; genus Procapra; species Procapra przewalskii. Next base: position 935,022 of record SJYF01000403.1, read on the forward strand.
GGATTTATTATGCTGATCTTCTCTCTGACTGAGATTTTTGTTGTGGGTCAAAAGCACTTCTTTGTCGTTTCTTGCATCACATCCCCACTCACTCTCACTCTCCTGCATATTTTCACAGATTCCCTTGAGGTCAAATTCCTTGATGCCATAAGTTTCATTTTTCTCTAATGTCATTAGGTGGCACAATTCTCCTTTACTGATGTCCTCTTTTGGGGATGATAATTCCTTGACTGCAAATGTGGCAGAATAGCTTCCTATTACACAGAGTTGGAAAATATTTCATGTTGAATTAGACACTTAAACAAAAATACAATGATCACAGAAGTTCTTCAATCATGGTCTTCGAACACTACTATGATAGTTTTTTTTTTCTTTTTATACTTTTTCCAGCATTAATGTTTTCTCTTATCTCAGATAATAAAATTTCAAGTACATACAATGTACAACCCACACTTTATTGCCATATAACTTGGATAATTAAATGATAATCCATAAGTAGAAAGTCTGTCTACGTACTGGCTTACAGAAGTGGAGGCATGAAGTCATAATTGAGATTTGAGACTGTCTTTCCTAATCCCTAATCTTTATAATACTGTTTAATCACATGTGAACATGATGCAAGAAAAAATATTTTTACAAATCTATATATCACAATAATTGATACATTTTCATAAATCATGATAAATCTAGCAAGTAAGTTAATAAATAACCACAATTATACAAAATAATAGTCTCTGGAAATCTAGAAGACTTTTGAGTAAGTACAAATAAATTTTTTTTTTCATTCCAGAAGGAACACATGATAGGAAAAGTAAAAAGTATCTTGAGAAGCACTGACTTTTGAAATATCAGGCTCAGATCAACACACATATGTATAAAGTTTAAAAATTAAGGAAAACTGTCTGAAATCTCAACTATGGGATTTCATGGAATATCAATTATATGGCAAACATATACATATATAGTGTACAATAAATGTTCTGGAAATTTGTTACCTAAGGTCAGAGAGAGCATTCGTATGGGAAAAAACTACAGAGATGTTTTCCTCACCCAGGGAGAGCAGGTTCCTGTAGGTCTCCAGCATAACGTCCCTGTATAAGGCCCTCTGAGTAGGATCCAGGCATTCCCACTCTTCCTGAGTGAATTCTACGGCCACATCCTTGAATATTAACAGTCCCTGAAAGGAAACATTTCACCAAATGAATAGGGAGAGAGTTCTGAAAATCAGTCTTACAGAATCAGATGTGTAAGGACTGGCTTAGCTAGAATGAATGTTGAGTGATCTATGTAAGATAATTCTAAGCAAGTTACAGTCCTCCAATTGTTTTTTAACTAAGGTGAAATTCATATTAACAAAGTTAGCCACTTTTAAAGGAGAGTGAAAAAGTTGGCTTAAAGCTCAACATTCAGAAACAAGATCATGGCATCTGGTCCCATCACTTCATGGGAAATAGATCGGAAAACAGTGGAAACAGTGTGAGACTTTTTTTGGGGGGACTCCAAAATCACTGCAGATGGTGACTGCAGCCATGAAATTAAAAGACGCTTACTCCTTGGAAGGAAAGTTACGAGCAACCTAGATAGCATATTCAAAAGCAGAGACATTACTTTGCCAACAAAGGTCTGTCTAGTGAAGGCTATGGTTTTTCCAGTAGTCACGTATGGATGTGAGAGTTGGACTGTGAAGAAAGCTGAGTGCCAAAGAATTGATGCTTTTGAACTGTGGTGTTGGTGAAGACTCTTGAGAGTCCCTTGGACTGCAAGGAGATCCAACCAGTCTATTCTAAAGGAGATCAGTCCCGGGTGTTCTTTGGAAGAAACGATGCTAAAGCTGAAACTCCAGTACTTTGGCCACCTCCTGTGAAGAGCTGACTCATCTGAAAAGACCCTGATGCTGGGAGGGATTGGGGGCAGGAGGAGAGGGGGACGACAGAGGATGAGATGGCTGGATGGCATCATGGACTCGATGGATGTGAGTCTGAGTGAACTCCAGGAGTTGCTGATGGACAGGGAGGCCTGGTGTGCTCCAATTCATGGGGTCACAAAGAGTTGGACATGACTGAGCAACTGAACTGAACTGAAAGGACCATTCAGTGACATTTAGTACATTTATAATGTTGAACATTACCTCTTTCTCATTCAAAAATATTTCAGTCATCCCCAAAGGAAATCTTTTACCCATTCAGCAGTTGTTTCTTTCTTCCCCATTTGCTGTCAGTCCCTGGATACCACTAATGCTTTACCTCAATAGATGTACCTTTTTGGGACATTTGCATATAAGTAGAATAGTATAAAATGTAAACCTTTTGTCTGATTTCTCTTTCGAATGTTCACATACATTTTAGGATTATTCTACTTTTGGGAAAAATGTCATGGGTAATTTGATACAGATCACATTAGACTTAAATTGAGAAAGTAGGGAAAACCTCTAGACCTTAATCTAGGTAAATCAAATCCCTTATGATTATACAGTGGAAATGAGAAATAGATTTAAGGGACTAGATCTGACAGATAGAGTGTCTGATGAACTATGGACTGAGGTTCGTGACATTGTACAGGAGTCAGGCATCAAGACCATCCCCATGGAAAAGAAATGCAAACAAGCAAAATGGCTGTCTGAGGAGGCCTTACAAATAGCTGTGAAAAGAAGAGAATCGAAAAGCAAAGGAGATAAGGAAAGATAAGCATCTGAATGCAGAGTTCCAAAGAATAGCAAGAAGAGAGAACAAAGCCTTCCTCAGCGATCAGTGCAAAGAAACAGAGGAAAATAACAGAATGGGAAAGACTAGAGATCTTTTCAAGAAAATGAGAGATACCAAGGGAACATTTCATGCAAAGATGGGTTCGATAAAGGACAGAAATGGTATGGACCTAAAAGAAGCAGAAGATATTAAGAGATGGCAAGAATACACAGAAGAACTGTACAAAAAAGATCTTAAAAAGATCTTCAAGATGCAGATAATCACGATGGTGTGATCACTCACCTAGAGCCAGACTTCCTGGAATGTGAAGTTAAGTGGGCCTTAGACAGCATCACTATGAACAAAGCTAGTGGAGGTGATGGAATTCCAGTGGAGCTATTTCAAATCCTGAAAGGTGATGCTGTGAAAGTGCTGCACTCAATATGCCAGCAAATTTGGAAAACTCAGCAGTGGCAACAGGACTGGAAAAGGTCAGTTTTCACTCCAATCCCAAAGAAAGGTAATGCCAAAGAATGCTCAAACTACCGCACAATTGCACTCATCTCACATGCTAGTAAAGTAATGCTCAAAATTTTCCAAGCCAGGCTTCAGCAATACGTGAACCATGAACTTCCAGATGTTCAAGCTGGTTTTAGAAAAGGCAGAGGAACCAGAGGTCAAATAGCCAACATCCGCTAGATCATGGAAAAAGCAAGAGAGTTCCAGAAAAACATCTATTTCTGCTTTATTGACTACACCAAAGCCTCTGACTATGTGGATCACAAAAAACTGTGGAAAATTCTGAGAGAAATGGGAATACCAGCTCACCTAACCTGCCTCTTGAGAAACCTATATGCAGGTCAGGAAGCAACAGTTAGAACAGGACATGGAACAACAGACTGGTTCCAAATAGGAAAAGGAGTACGTCAAGGCTGTATATTGTCAACCTGCTTATTTAACTTATATGCAGAGTACATCATGAGAAACGCTGGGCTGGAAGAAGCACAAGCTGGAACCAAGATTGCTGGAAGAAATATCAATAACCTCAGGTACGTAGATGACACCACCCTTATGGCAGAAAGTGAAGAGGAACTAAAAAGCCTCTTGATGAAAGTGAAAGAAGAGAGTGAAAAAGTTGGCTTAAAGCTCAACATTCAGAAAATGAAGATCATGGCATCTGGTCCCATCACTTCATGGGAAATAGATCGGAAAACAGTGGAAACAGTGTCAGACTTTTTATTTTTTTGGCTCCAAAATCACTGCATATGGTGACTGCAGCCATGAAATTAAAAGACACTTACTCCTTGGAAGAAAAGTTACAACCAACCTAGATAGCATATTCAAAAGCAGAGACATTACTTTGCCAACAAAAGTCTGTCTAGTCAAGGCTATGGTTTTTCCAGTGGTCATGTATGGATGTGAGAGCTGGACTGTGAAGAAAGCTGAGCACCAAAGAATTGATGCTTTTGAACTGTGGTGTTGGCGAAGACTCTTGAGAGTCCCTTGGACTGCAAGGAGATCTAACCAGTCCATTCTGAAGGAGATCAGCCCTGGGATTTCTTTGGAAGGAATGATGCTAAAGCTGAAACTCCAGTACTTTGGCCACCTCATGAGAAGAGATGACTGATTGGAAAAGACTCTGATACTGGGAGGCATTGGCGGCAGGAGGAGAAGGGATGAGATGGCCTGTGGTATCACCAACTGATGGACGTGAGTCTGAGTGAACTCCTTAGATGGTGATGGACAGGGAGGCCTGGCATGCTGCGATTCATGGGGTCGTGAAGAGTTGGACATGACTGAGTGACTGAACTGACATTAAATGTGTAGATGTATTTGAGTAGTTGGCCATTTAAACCACATTCATTCTTCCAATCCAGGAGAAAATGTAGATTTCTTAATCTTTTAACAAAAAGAGTGTTTAAGCCTATATGACTATTAGCCTAAGAACGTAGATAGAGGAAGAGTTTAACATACTTGACAAACAGTATAACCATAAATAATAAACTATTTCACAAAAACCAAAAGGAACAAAATAGAAGCATAATATAAAAGGAAATCATCAAACTGCAAAAGGAGAAACAGAGGAAAAAAAGAAGAAATATAGAATCAACTGGAAAACAAGGTTTAAATTGGCAGTATGTCCATATCTATTAATAATTATCTGTAATGTCAATGGACTTGAATGCTCCAATAAAAGACACAGAGTGACAGACTGGATTAAAAAACTTGAGCATACCATATGCTGCTGCCTACAAGAGACCCACTTTAGATGTGAAAAGGAATGCAGTATTGATACATACTATAACATGGCTGAACCAAAAAAATTAGTTTTCTTAGGTCTGCCTTCCAAAGCAATAGAAGTAAAAGTGAACATAAACAGATGGGACCAATCAAACTTATGAGGTTTTGTATAACAAAAGGAACCATCAACAAAACAAAAAAGACAACTTACAGACCAAGAGAAAATACCTGCAAATGATGCAACCAACAAGTACTTAATTTCCAAAATATACAGATATCTCACACAATTCAAAAACAAACAAAACACAATCCAATCGAAAAATGGACAGAATATCTAAACAGACATTTCGTGAAAGAAGACATACAAATGGGCAAAAGGTACCTGAAAAGACACTCAACATCAATTATCAGAGAAATACAAACCAAAACTAAAATGAACTAAAGTCACTTCACACTGATCAGAATGGTCACTGTTAAAAAGTCTACAAACAAATGCTGGAGAGAGTGTGGAGAAAAGGGAACCCTCCTACACTGTTGGTAGGAATGTAAGCTGACAAAGCCACTATGGAAAATAGTATGGAGGCTCTTCAAAAAATTAAAAATAGAGTTGCCATGTAATCCAGCAATCCCACCCCTTGGAAATATATGTGGACCAAATTATAATTCAAAGAGATACATGCACCCCTATGTTCAATGCAGCACTATTCACAATAGCCAAGACATGGAAACAACATAAATATCCACTGACAGATGAATGGCTAAACAAGATGTCATGCATACATACAATGGAATACTATGCAGCCATAAAAAGAATGAAGCCATTTCAGTTGCAAGAACATGGATGCATCTAGAGATTATCACACTAAATAACTCAGAGAAAGACAAATACCATATGATATCACTTATATGGATTCTAAAATATAACACAAATGAACCTATCTATGAAACTGATACAAATTCGCCAACAGAGAACAGACTTGTGGTTGCCAAGGGGGAGGTGGGATGGGGAGAATGGATTGAAAGTTTGGAATTAGCAGATGCAAACCATTCTATAGAGAATGGATAAATAACAGGGTCATACTGTACAGCACAGATATATAAATGAATCACTTTAATGTATACCAGACATTGACAAATCATTGTGAATGAACTACACTTCAATTTTTTTTTTAAAGAGACTACTCTTTTTTTAAAAAAAAAAAGATACTCTTTTTCTGTGAATGTTTCTGGCATTCTTTCAAAAAGAGGAATAGACTGGGACTTCCCTGGGAGTCCAGTGGTTAAGAATCCATCTTCCAATACAGGGGACCCAGGTTCGATCCCTGATAAGGGAAGTAAAATCCCACATGTTGTGGGGCAACTAAGACCACTCACTCTGGAGCCTGAGCACCAAAACTAGAGAGAAGCCTATGTGCCACCTCTAAGACCCAACACAGCCAAATAATTAATTACCTAAAAAAGAAAAAAGAAATATGGATGGGTTTACTTGTGGACTCAGTTTATCTCTTTGATCTATATTACCCTTCTCATGCTAAAAACACAGATTTGTTTACCCCTGGTTTGCAGTATGGTTTGATGCTGCCCTCCAACTCTGTTCTTTTTCACATTATTTTGGCTATCTGGGATCCACATTTATTCAAAATGAATTTTAGGACCAAGGTCACATTTGTACAAAATTAACTGCTGGGATTCTAACAGGGATCCGTTCTGAATCTTTCTAACACTCTGGCAAGTACTGCCGTCTTAACTGCTCTAAGTCTTCCAATCAGCAATCACAGAATATCTTGACATTTATTTTTCTTTTAACTCTTTCATCAATACTTGTAGTTTTCATTGTACAAATCTTCCAGTTCCTTAAATTAATTCTTACTCTTTCTGATGGTCTTGTGAATGCAGTTGTTTTACTTACTTTCAATTTGTTTATTGCTAGTGTACAGAAATATTTTAGAGCCAGAAACATACTGATTCACTTCTTTAACTTTTAAAATTTCAAAAAGCATGCTTCCCCATCAGTCTTTCATTCTACACCTCCTCGGGTATTTACCCACATTAGTATTGCATTGGCCAAAAAGTTCATTTGAGGGTTTGTGTGTTTTTTTTTTTTTTAATCTGAACGAACTTTTTGGCCAGCCAATACATTGCTTATATGTAGTCTCTTTGGTTTACATGGAGCTGAAAGGGCATGCAGAAGGGTTTTCTGAACAGTCCTTACTGCCGTACCTCACTGACACCACAGAGCCTACTCTCACCATTCCAATCCACGCCTGAGAACAAAACCTTTCACAGGAGGATCGCCTAAAAGGACCCTCTTCCCAACTTCCAGGTCACTGGGTGACAGTGAAGATCAATCTGCAGGGAGATGAGAGGAGATTCAGGGAGGGCCCTGTGTGTGATTAAGTATTTTAGGCAGGAAACTTCATGGACAGAGAAGTTTAACAAGTCCAAATCTTGTCTTTTTAGGAAAGAGTTAACAGATCAACAAAGAATATGATTTTTACCTGGGAAAGCTCCATTCCTCTTTCTTTCCTCCTCTTTTTCTTAGATTCTTCAGGTAAGATTATTCTGTATGAGGAAAATATGTTGTTTAATGCTTACAATTAACATAGCCCCCCTGCTCTGCCACAAACATACCAGAAGGAGAACCTTAATGTGGGGAAAGATGGGCCTTTGCTGCCAACTGTAACCGGAAGGAGCCAGGGACAATAAATTTCTATAGGAAGACCAATTAGTAAGTTTTTCACCCACTTCCGGAAGCCTCTCCCTGCTGCCAAAACCCACACTCTGCTGCAATTACATCGCCCTTCGTCCATTTGGCACTCAGTCCAAGGAACCTGCCTCCTCCAAGTTCTCTCTTGCAGGTGGCCAGCATCCAATGACTGGTTGATGCAGGATATGGAAGCTGCCCCTTATGTTAACTGGAAGCAACTCTGGAGGGTCACCCCAGTTCTAGAGCTCCCTGTGAGCTATAATGAACAACTGAGATTTCTGTCCTGATGGTAATGGGAAACCACAAAGGGATTTAATGCCAAGGATGACACAATCAAATTTATGATTGACCCCTGATTCAGAGATAGAGAAAGACAAGCTGAGAAAAAGATGTGCCTCTATCTCTGGGCCTATGCCTCTGTTTCTTTCTTAAGTGTTTTTTGTAACTGTTGCAGGACTGGAACACATTGGAAGTTTTAACTGTACAGGCAAACTGGTCTACTGTGGGTTACAGGTGAGTATACTGAGGCTAAGAGCAGGAGTAATTTTACAAAGTTACCCAGAAAAAGTCTGAGCTGAGTAAGCAGAACTGGGTTGAAGTGGCAGTCTGGACAGTCTTAAGTAGAAAGGGTTTGTCCTAATTCCAGATTAACTTTCATGTTCCTGAGCAAGAGAAACTTCTTTTTCATGGGTTTGAGTGAGTGAAGTCACTCAGTCGTGTCCGACTCTTTGCTACCCCATGGACTGTAGCCTAGCAGGCTCCTCAGTCCATGGAATTCTCCAGGCAAGAATACTGAAGTGGATTGCCATTTCCTTCTCCAGGGGATCTTCCTGACCCAGGGATCAAACTCGGGTTTCCTGCATTGTAGGCAGATGCTTTCCCATCTGAGCTATTTCAAACATTTAATTCCTCTTTCCCAAAATACATTATAATCAAAAAATATAAAATGAAAAATAGTTATTACTCCAGAACACAAGAAAGAAGGTCACCGACAGAGATGTGCTCTGAACAATTTCTTCATCATGAACTGGGCGCTATTGGAACAAAGTTTCACATCAATCTGAGAAAGGCTGGAACCTGGGACCCTCGTACAGCACTGCTCTGTACCTAAACAAATGAATCCTGAGCACAGAATTAAAAAAAAAATAAAGAACTAAAAATAACTGCATACATGCACAGCTGGGGCAAATTATGAACAGTAAGATACTGCCCCCCCCAAAAGTGACAAATAGATTCAAGGGATTAGATCTGATAAACAGAGTACCTGAAGAACTACGGATGGAGGTTTGTGACAGTGTACAGGAAGCAGTGATCAAGATCATCCCCAAGAAAAAGAAATGCAGAAACACAAAATGGTTGTCTGAGGAGGCCTTACAAATAGCTGAGAAAAGAAAAGCGAAAGGCAAAGTAGAACAGGAAAAACATACTCATTTGAATGCAGTTTCAAAGACTAGAAAGGAGAAATAAAGTTTTCCTCAGTGATCAATGCAAAGAAATAGAGGAAAACAATAGAATGGGAAAGACTAGAGATCTCTTCAAGAAAATTAGAGATACCAGGGGAACTTTTCATGCAAAGATGGGCTCAATAAAGCACAGAAATGGTACAGACCTAACAGAAGCAGAAGATATTAAGAAGTGGTGGCAAGAATACACATAAGAATGGTACAAAAAAAAATCTTCATGACCCAGATAACCACCATGGTGTGATCACTCACCTAGAGCCAGACATCCTGGAATGTGAAGTGAAGTGGGACTTAGGAAGCATCACTAGGAACAAAGCTAGTGGAGGTGAAGGAATTCCAGCTGAGCTCTTTCAAATCCTAAAAGATGATGCTGTGAAAGTGCTTCACTCAATATGCTAGCAAATTTGGAAAACTCAGCAGTGGCCACAGGACTGGAAAAGGTCAGTTTTCATTCCAATCCCAAAGAAAGGCAATCCCAAAGAATGTTCAAGCTACTCCACAACTGTATTCATCTCACACGCTAGCAAAATAATGCTCAAAATTCTTCAAGCTGGGCTTCACAGTACATGAACTGAGAACTTCCAGATGTTCAAGCTGCATTGTAAAAAGGCAGAGAAATGAGAGAGCAAGTGGCCAACATCCACTGGATCACAGGAAAAGCAAGAGTTCCAGAAAAACATCTACTTCTGCTTTATTGACTACACCAAAGCCTTTGACTGTGTGGATCACAATAAACTGTGGAAAATTCTGAAAGAGATGGGAATACCAGACCACCTGATCTATCTCCTGAGAAATCTGTACGCAGGTCAAAAAGCAACAGTTAGAACTGGACATGGAACAACAGACTGGTTCCAAATCAGGAAAGGAGTACGTCAAGGCTGTATATTGTCACCCTGCTTATTTAACTTAAATGCAGAGTACATCATGTGAAATGCCAGGCTGGATGAAACACAAGCTGGAATCAAGGTTGCCAGGAGAAATATCAATAATCTCAGATACACAGATGATATCACCCTTATGGCAGAAAGCGAAGAACTAAAGAGCCTCTTGACTCAACATTCAGAAAACTAAGATCATGGCATCTGGTCCCAGCACTTCATGGCAAATAGATGGGGAAACAGTGGAAACAGTGAAGGGGGTTCCAAAATCACTGCAGATGGTGACTGCAGCCATGAAATTAAAAGACACTTGTTCCTTGGAAGAAAAGCTATGACCAACCTAGAACAGGGAGGCCTGGCGTGCTGCGATCCATGGGGTCGCAAAGAGTCGGACACGACTGAGTGACTGAACTGAACTGAACCTAGACTGCATATTAAAAAGCAGAGACACTACTTTGCCAATCAAGGTCCGTCTAATCAAAATGTTTTTTCCAGTGGTCATGTATGGATGTGAGAGTTGGACTATAAAGAAAGCTGAGTGTCAGGGAATTGATGCTTTTGAACTGTGGTGCTGGAGAAGACTCTTGAGAGTCCCTTGGACTGCAAGGAGATCCAATGAGTCAATCCTAAAGGAAATCAGTCCTAAACAATCATTGGAAGGACTGATGCTGAAGCTGAAACTCCAGTACTTTGGCCACCTGATGTGAAGAACTGACTCATTTGAAAAAACCTTGATGCTGGGAAAGATTGAGGGCAGAAGGAGAAGGGGATGACAGAGAACGAGATGGTTGGATGGCATCACTGACTTGATGGACATGGGATTAGGCAAGCTCCCGGAGTTGGTGATGGACAGGGAAGCCTGGCATGCTGCAGTCCTTGGGTTGCAAAGAGTCAACTGAGCGACTGAACTGAAGACACGAAAAGGCCCAAACCCAACTGCCACTTCTTAGGTGCTGAGAACAAAAGCCAGATACTGCACAGGATCTCTGCACACAGCATCACCAAACAGGTGGGCCCACCATCTAAGCCACACCTCCACACTTATCCGCCCCCACTCCCACCCCATTTAAGGAACCAGCCCCGCTTGCCATCAGGGAACAAGCAAGGGCAAATGTTTCTTATTCTTGTTCACTTGTCTTGCAGCACAAGTCCCAGTAAAGCTTTGTCTGAATTCCCCACCTGGCCTGTTATCAGTTCCTATTGAGTAGAGCCCAAGAACTCAGATCGGTAACAAATCCAGCCCATCCTTTAACATCTGCATAGAGGGAACAATCTATTTGGACACTTCAGTTCAGAGCTCACCAATTGAGCTGATCAGTTAAGGCAAGAAAGAAGCTACTGAATATTAAACTGGTTAAACTAGGTTTTGAGTGTTAAAAGATGATCAACATCCATCCTTTCCACATGCACAGTAAACTTATCTACCAGACAACAAGTAGAGTTGATGTCTATTCAGAATAGTTCCAATACAGAATAGAGTAGAAAGCACATTAACCTGGTAATCTGAGCAATAAAATTTACAGTAAAAATAACTTGGATATTTAGAACATATCCAGTGGTTCCTGAGATTAAAGCTAAAACAAGCGTGAGGATACATCAAATTTAGAAAAGATTGACATGAGCCATAGAACTAAGGGTGTGATTGCAACAGTACTGGTAATAATGGCCATTTTCTAAAGAACTCTGTGGTAACACAGATTCTTTCCCCATTTCTTAGAAGGGAAGAGAACAACCTGGAACTAAGTCTCTGCCCTCTGGAAGGCCTGGGATTGCAAATAGAGTCATCTGAAGCAAAAATTAGAAAATGCAGATGCCTCAAACACCTGCTTTTGCAACTATCACTCTCCTCTGCCTAATTTAAACGTGTCAACAAACTTTAAACAAATATAGCTTATAGAGACACTACTTAGTACTTCATAACTGAATAGTCCACGATTAATCAGCTCGATATTCAGCTGGGTTTGGGTTTTCCGCCTTCGCCACCACTGTGTGCTTTGTTCTCTATGTGTCTCCTGCTTCTCTCCTTTTGTGTCCTTTTCTGTGTTTCCTCCTCTGATTATAGGCGTCATTTTGTTTCCCTCCCTCTCTATTCCTCTTCCCACAGGCTATTGGGCTTCACTCTGTTGCCATCTCTGTTCAATCCCTGTAATTTTGTCCCCAAACGTTCTGATGCCTCGCTAACTGCATACACTTCTGCTTCAGTATTCCCTCTGTGCTCTCCTAGGAGGGAGGTCAAGGGCGATCCACCTCCTGAGGACGCGCTATAACGGAATAGGGCGGGGGGAGAGGGGAAGGAGTCGGGAGTCCGCCAAAGGGTTGAGAGCGGTAATCAAAGCAGGAAAACAGCGCTGCGGGCGTTTAGCGTCTATATAGACTGAACGCGGAAAGCTTGGGCCAGTACCTGAGTCGGAGCGATTTTAACTGAAACCGGGCCCGGACTCCCGGGCCCGAACCGAGCCTGTGGCGACGCCGCCACAGCGGGTAGTGGTGGTCTCAGAGCGAGAGCGACAACCGGGTTCGAGGTTTACGTTACTGGGAGGCGCCCGAAACCCTGCTGGGGAGGAGGGGGCCTGAACTCCACAGAGCGCGTAACGAACTACACAGTCAGTAACTCACCCGAGCGCGTCCGTCTTCCCTCGCGATCCGCTTCCGCGTCCGGAGGAGACTGCGCGTGCGCACCGTTGGGCCGGGGCCGGACCACTGAGAACGGTCGGGATGGAAGGCGGCTGTGTCCCTGGAGGAGCGGAGCCTGCAGACGCCTGGTCTGCTCCTGGAAGATTCTTGTCTCCTCCTCCTCTCCGAACGGGGTCTGCGTTTCTACTTTGGATCCTTTAAACGTGTCCGGTGTCCTTTGGAGCCAGGCTCGGTGCGGAATTAGAGAGCCGGACCACTTCCGGTTGAAAACGGTTTACATGAAAACGTGAGCGGATGGACAGACCCTCTGAGCACCGAAGCGACCGACCGCTGGGACGTGGGGGCGGAGCTTGGATTTTGGCCCTTCTGAGACTCCAGGCAGTTACAGCTGCTTCTTTACTAAAGGGACAGCATGAGTTTTAGAGTGGGTGATGGAAACTAGGAGTAACTGGGAATGCAAAATTGTGTTTGTGTGGAATGTGCAGTTTTATACTCACTTCCCTTCGGAGCGTTACTTTTTCTTTTGTTTCCCATTCACTTGGAGCCATCAAAAATAAGAATCTGAGGCGGGGTGGGGGGCAGTTCCAGGTGATCTATACGTTAGGATTACAGGTTTTCAATGCCTTCCATGAACAGATCCCACAAGCCAGGCGACAAAAAAAAAAAAAAAGGAAAAATTTCCACCCCAAACACGTCTGGTTGAGGAACTCATTTGGAGACTGTGAGCAAGTAATTGGCTACAGTCAGGTACTTGAGAACCAAGCCTTAGTAAATAATTCCATATTTTAATTATCTTTTCAAGAATGCACAAACTAATGCACAATTGCCCGCATCTCACACACTAGCAAAGTAATGCTCAAAATTCTCCAAGCCAGGGTTCAGCAATACGTGAACTGTGAACTTGCAGATGTTCAAGCTGGATTTACAAAAGGCAGAGGAACCAGAGATCAAATTGCCAACATCTGCTGCATCGTCAAAAAAAGCAAGAGAGTTCTAGAAAAACATCTATTTTCTGCTTTATTGACTATGCCAAAGCCTTTGACTGTGTGGATCATAATAAACTGTGGAAAATTCTGAAAGAGATGGGAATACCAGACTATCTGACCTGCCTCCTGAGAAATCTGTATGGTGGTCAAGAAGCAACAGTTAGAACTGGACATGGAACCACAGACTGGTTAGAAATTGGGAGAGGAGTACGTCAAGGCTGTATATTGTCGCCCTGCTTATTTAACTTCTATGCAGAGTACATCATGCGAAATGCCACGCTGGATGAAACACAAGCTGGAATCAAGATTGCTGGGAGAAACATCAATAACCTCAGATATGCAGATGACCATCCTTTTCTGCTACCCTTATGACAGAAAGCAAAGCAGAACTAAAGAGCCTCTTGATGAAAGTGAAATTGAGTGAAAAAGTTGGCTTAAAACTCGACATTCAGAAAACTAAGATCATGGCACAGTCCCATCACTTCATGGCAATAGTGTAAACAGTGTGAGACTGTTTTGGGGGGTCTCCAAAATCACTGCAGATGGTAACTGCAGCCATAAAATTAGAAGATACTTGTTCCTTGGAAGAAAAGCTATGACTCACCTCAGTTCAGTTCAGTTCAATTCAGTCACTCAGTAATTTCCGACTCTTTGCGACCCCATGAACCACAGCATGCCAGGCCTCCCTGTCCATCACCAACTTTCAGAGTCTACCCAAACCCATGTCCATTGAGTTGGTGATGCCATCCAACTATCTCACCCTCTGTTGTCCCCTTTTCCTCCTGCCCTCAATCTTTCCCAGCATCAGGGTCTTTTCAAATGAGTCAGCTCTTTGCATCAGGTGGCCAAAGTACTGGAGTTTCAGCTTCAACATCAGTCCTTCCAATGAACACACAGGACTGATCTCCTTTAGGATGGACTGGTTGGATCTCCTTGCAGTCCAAGGGACTCTCAAGAGTCTTCGCCAACACCACAGTTCAAAAGCATCAATTCTTTGGTGCCTAGCTTTCTTCACAGTCCAACTCTCACATCCATACATGACTAACGGAAAAACCATAGCCTTGACTAGACAGACCTTTGCTGACAAATAATGTCTCTGCTTTTTAATATACTGTCTAGGTTAGTCATAACTGTCCTCCTAAGGAGTAAGTGTCTTTGAATTTCATGGCTGCAACACCATCTGCAGTGATTTTGGAGCCTCCAGAAATAAAGTCTGACACTGTTTCCCCATGTATATTTCCCATGAAGTGATGGGACCAGATCCCATGATCTTAGTTTTCTGAATGTTGAGCTTTAAGCCAAGTTTTTCACTCTCTTTTACTTTCATCAAGAGGCTTTTTAGTACCTCTTCACTTTCTGCCATAAGGGTGGTATCATCTGAATATCTGAGGTTAATGATATTTCTCTCGGCAATCTTGATTCCAGGTTGTGCTTCTTCCAGCCCAGCGTTTCTCATGATGTACTCTGCATAGAAGTTAAATAAGCAGGGTGACAATATACAGCCTTGATGGACTCCTT
Source organism: Procapra przewalskii (assembly GCA_006410515.1). Lineage (NCBI taxonomy): Eukaryota > Metazoa > Chordata > Mammalia > Artiodactyla > Bovidae > Procapra > Procapra przewalskii. The sequence goes on from SJYF01000403.1 coordinate 950,130, forward strand.
TCCCAATTTGGAATCTGTCTGTTGTTCCATGTTCACTTCTAACTTCTGCTTCCTGACCTGCATACAGGTTTCTCAAGAGGCAGGTCAGGTGGTCTGGTACTCCTCTCAGAATTTTCCAGTTTATTGTGATCCACATAGTCAAAGGCTTTGTCATAAAGCAGAAATAGATATTTTTCTGGAACTCTCTTGGTTTTTCGATGATCCAGGGGATGTTGGCAATTTGATCTCTGCTTCCTCTGCCTTTTCTAAAACCAGCTTCAACATCTGGAAGTTCATGGTTCACGTATTGCTGAAGCCTGGCTTGGAGAATTTTGAGCATTACTTTACTAGCCTGTGAGATGAGTGCAATTGTGTGGTAGTTGGAGCATATATGTGTTAGTATATACTATTTATCTTTCTCTTTCTGACTTACATCATTCTGTATAATAGGCTCTAGGTTTATCCACCGCATTAGGACCGACTCAAATTGCGTTCCTTTTTATGGCTGGAATTCTCTGGTAGCTCAGATGGTAAAGTCTACCTGCAATGTGGGAGACCAGAGTTTGATCCCTGGCTCAGGAAGATCTCCTAAAGAAGGAAATAGCAACCCACTCCAGTATTCTTGCCTGGAAAACTCCATGGACGGAGGAGCCTTGTGGGCTCCAGTCCATAGAGTTGCAAAGAGTCGGACACGACTGAATGACTTCAGTTTCTTTATGGCTGAATAATATTCCAGTTTGTGTATGTGCAACCTCTTTATCCATTCACCCACTGACGGACACCTAGGTTGCCTCCATGTTCTAGCTACAGTGCTGCAGTAACTATTGGGGCACATCTTTTTCAATTTCGGTTTCCTCAGGGTATATGCCTAGCAGTGGGATTGCCAGGTCATATGGTGGTGGAAGGCAGATTCTTAACCACTGGTCCACCAAGAAGTCCCTCTCCCTTTTTCTTCCCCTCTACTGGTGTTCCTGCCCCATTTCAATCCTCACATGGGTCCTACTTACTCTACTCGTTTCCCCTCTCACTGCACTTTCCCCTCAACCTTTGCCCTGTTTTTCCCTTTCCCATCTCTGCTCCCTCTCTGCTTTTGGGGGTACCCCTCACCTATCCATGTCTGCTCACTTCCACCTCATTCTCTGGCACCCCCAGGTGACTATGCATCAGATCCCCTGCTTTCTTTCTTCTGCTGCTCCTCCAATTGCTAGTTTTCTCTCCCGGGGTCCCGATGCTCTGAATGCCAAGTTTCCAACTCCTTAATCCTCACCACTGTTGCTCTCCCTCCTGTCACTGACTCAGGACTCCTCTCCCTACAGTGCTCTCCTACCCCTGCAGATCCTGTTTTCATTACTACTTTTATAAAACTGACTTTCAAGGCTCAATTTCTTCTGTTCCTGTCTCTTTGCAAGATTCCCAGCCATCACCATCTGCACTCTCATTGGTCCCCCTCATTCTTTTTAGCTGTTTCTGTGTCCCTCTCTCTGCTTCTCCTACACCCTCTTGCCTACATTATTTCCAGGGATGTGACTGAATAACATGCCTGCCTACAAGAACATTTTCCTATTGAGTTCAACTGGATACAGAAAAACAGTGTCACATGACTGGCCTGGGGCACCTCCACAAGGGGATGAAAGAAAGGGCTGGCTATAATGGGAGGCCTGAGAGAAAGGACTGCTCTGAAGAGGCGCAAGGAAGAGGGGCTAGGAAAGAGGGGCCTCAGGTAAGGGCCAGGCGCTCCAGGACCCCAGCACCAGGGAGAGAACGTGGCATTTCCTGCCACCCTCCAAAGGTGGATAGGGCGAGGCTGGGGAATTGTTCCCCAAAATTCTCTAATGCTGAATAGAAATACGGTGACAGAGTTTTGGAGGAGTAGAACGAAGTAGCTTTATTACTTTGCCAGGTAAAGGGGGAACACAGTAGGCCAGTGTGTCAAAAACTGTGCCCCTGCTTCCTGGGAAGTTAGAAGAGGTCTTAAGGTTTGCAGGTTTGTTTTTTTCCAGGTGGAAAATGGGGCTGAAAAAAACAATGAGGGCTGGTGTGGTCTTGCATTCTTCTCCCCTTCCTGGGTGAATTTAGATCATCATAGCTGGCATTGGGTGATTCAAGAACAGGTTCTGGTGGTCTCTGAGGTCTTCGTCCCATGACATTCTTTCTGGAATGAAGAATGCTCCGAGAGGAAAGTAATGTTTTCTTGGAAGGATAAATGCCAAGTGTAGCTAGAGGGCAATCATTTTCAGACTGCAAATAAGCAAGAAAGAGAAGAACAAACATCTGTAGGTTAAGTGGATGGAGAGGAAAAGGACTGTATAAGGGCTAACATAATGGGGTGCCTCATTTAGTTTCTGCTACAGCAGAAGCAGAGGTAGTACACAGTTTGAAGAAGCAAAATGTTTGAAAGGCACCCATGTGGAAGAAAAGCCAAGGGCAGGGACCAGCCCCAGAATGAATTTAAATTCAAAGGAAAATAAGTCTTCTTTTCTCTGTAACATGTTCTGCCTTTGTATGTCGATACATCACTGGGAAATAGCAGAATGATTCCCTGGCATTTGTCAATGGAGATTGTCTCCTTGTTACAAATTCACCATTACAAATTATCCAAAGACTTAAAAGAGCAGAACTTTAACTAAAGACGTTGCCACACTCACTTATCAGGTTTCTCTCTAGTATGAATTCAGTTGATGCTTTTCAAGGGCTGGCAACTCATGAAAGATTTTGTATAACTCAATACATTTGCAGTTTTTCTCCAGTATGAATTCTCTGATAAACTGTAAGGTTTCCCTTATGATTAAAGACCTTGCCACACTCACTGCATTTGGCAGGCTTTTCTGCCATATGAATTTGTTGATAGTTTTAAAGGGTTGTTTTCTCAAGAAAGAACTTGTCACACCCATATTACGTTTGTAAGGTTTCTATTATGAATTCTTGGGTGACTCACAAGGTTTGTTTTGACAAAAGATACTTATAACATTTGTAAGGTTTCTCTCTAGTATGAATTCCCTGATGAAGTCCAACGGCTTCAGTGAAAGACTCTGCCACATACATGATATGTATATGGCTCTGCCTCCTGCATGGATTATCTCATGTCTGCTGATAACTGAAGAAGAATGAAAGGCTTTCCCACAGACACTACATTTTTAAGGGTTCTCTCCAGTATGAATGCTCCCATGAATTACAAGGTCTGGATTTCAGCTAAACATCTCAGCATACATACCACATTTCTGAAATTTCTCTCCTGTATGGATTATTTGATGTCGACTGAGGGTTGAGCTCTGACTAAATGTTTTACCACAGTCATTACATCTATAAGGTTTCTCTCCAGTATGAATTCTATGATGAATTGAAAGCTTTCTTTTTTGACTAAAGACCTTGTCACACTTGTTGCATTTGTAAGGTTTCTCTCCAGTATGAATTCTTTGATGAATTACAAGGTCAGAATTTTGGCTAAAGACCTTGCCACATACATCACATTGATGTAATTTCTTGCCTGTATGGATTATCCTATGTCGACTGAGGATTGAGCTCTGATTAAAGGTTTTACCACACTCATTACATTTGTAAGGTTTCTCTCCAGTGTGAATTCTTTGATGAACTGAAAGCTTTCCTTTTGTACTAAAGAACTTGCCACACTCATTACATTTGTAAGGTTTCTCTCCAGTATGAATTCTTTGATGAATGACAAGATCTGAATTTCGGCTAAAGACCTTGCCACATACATCACATATATGTAATTTCTCTCCTATATGGATTCTCTGATGACTCCTGAAATTTGAGCCCTGATGAAGCTTTTTGCCACACTCATAAAATCTGTAAGGTCTTACCTTGTGTGGGATCTGGTTTTGCATCAGTATTGAAGGATACATAAAGTCTCTCCTATATATATTATAAATATTGGTTTGGAGAGTAGGAGAAACTATTTGAAGAGGTGAAAATGAGGAGCTACTGTTGACATACTTATCAGCTTGATTAAATGCAATTTTCTGTTGATGTTTAAACATATGTAGTTCATCTGGAAGGCTTAACACAAGTCTATTTCCAGTACGGTTGTTTACTGCATCCCTTCTACCATGTTGACTTCTACTATCAATGACATCTTGGTTAAGGGATGTACGGGTATTTTTATAATTTCTTTCATCATCTCTCCACTGAAACCGGAAGTCATTCATGTTCTCCTGAATTTCTGGGAGGTTAAAACGTTTGATTTCCGGGATTTCATTTCTTCCCCAAATCACTGTCCGGCATACTGCTCCTCTGTCAGTGCGTGATTTTAGTTGTAATTTCCAGATGTGTATATGAGAAATATCTAGAAGATATAAAGAACCATAGATATCCTATTCATTACACTGCATGAATATAAGTTTCAGGTTGAATATAAGATATTAAATAAAAGTAAAACTTCAAACACAGTTATGAAACTTCTCAACCATGTTACATTTTTGAGGAACAATAAATAGGATTCTCCACTACACTTCTGGTGTATTATAAAGTGGCCAGGCCAGTTCATCTGAAGAAAGGGCATGTTTAAATTCCTGAGGCTACATCATGAAGCTTTTCATGCCTGAGTCAACATGGCTTTGAGCTCAGTTAAGCAAGGTAGGGGATTTCAAAAGCCAAACAAGGGTAAATCCAAAGATACCTTCCCACCTTTTAGACAGAAGTTATCCTCACCCACAGAGAGCAGGTTCCTGAAGGTCTCCAACATTACATCCACGTATAAGGCCCTCTGAGCAGGGTCCAGGCATTTCCACTCTTCTGGAGAGAACTGGATGACCACATCATTCAATGTCAACTGTGACTTAAAGTTAAAAAAAAAAGGAAATTTCACCGAGGCCATGAGGAGAGTTCTTATTTCCATACAAAATGAACAGAGGTAAAAGATCAATTAAGTTGAAGAATATATTCTGACAGAGCCGTGGAAAGGCATTTGGAGCTACTTGTATGTCTAATTTTCACTTCCTGTGCTTTGTCACTGAGATTATGATAGCTTCCAAATAGAAGCAGATTTCTCATTTTTGTGGGCAATACATGAAATATATACAAAGAATACTTCAACACCAGTTTGTCTATGTGGAAGGGCTAGATATGTTAGACACACTGAGAATGATCAAACTTGGATACAGAGGAATATGAGTGGTGTTTTCAGAGATGACAAAGTCCACAGTAGTTTTAAAGAAAGCTCAAAACCTCCAAAGATGATGATGATGATGAGAGCAGCAAAGACAAACAACATTTGAATACTTCCAATACACTATGCAGTACTCTAAATGTTTAACATTTTTAACTTGTTAGCAGCATCACAGCTCATTAAAGAAAGAATTTTTTACCATCTTACAGTAAGCACCTGAACTACCATGTTTGGGTTCTAGAACTGAAACTGAAAAATTAAAAGTAATGAGCATTGACAGAAGATTCCCTGAGAAAATTTGAGCATTGAGCATTGACAGAAGATTCCCTGAGAAAATTTGAAAGAAGTTCAAACTGAACAACATGGATCAGCCTAAGAGGTCATTATACACGTGTGCACACATGCACACAAACACAAAATGTTAGTAATCTTATTATTATTTAAACTGTGAACATGGTAGTATAGGAAAAAAAATCAAGGCCAGAGAACATATTCAAAAGACACCATCAACTGCAAAACGACGAACATATTCAAAAGATACTATCAATGGCAAAATGATATGATAGTTTTAAAATCATGGTATCTTTTTTTTTAAATCATGAAAAGTGAAAGTCACTCAGTCATGTCCTACTCTTTGTGACCCCATGGACTGTAGCCTGCCAGGCTCCTCTGTCCATGGAATTCTCCAGGTCAGAATACTGGAGTGGATAGCTGTTCCCTTCTCTGGGGAATCTTCCCAACCTAGGGACTGAGCCCAGGTATCCCACATTGCAGGTGGATTCTTCACTATCTGAGCCACCAGAGAAGCCCCAAATTGTGACATTGTTTACATGCATATCCATACACCTATGCATACAGGTCAACACTAAAATAACTGAGTAGTCTCCTGACAGTTTTTCAGTCTATTTTTTTCAGTACTGTTTTTATTCACATGCATTCTAAGATTCTCCAGACAATGAAAATGTACAAATTGTACTCAATTGAGTTTCCCAAAAAGATTCTACAGTAGGATACTAAAAAAAACTAATACAGACATAATACTGATTCAAAATTTTAAAAATTACTGTTATACATTAACAGATAAAATCACAATAATAAACTTAAAAGATTCTTGAAGCATTAAAAAAGACAGAAATAATATTGAAAAATATATTATTATTAAAAAAGAACATTTTACCAAATGTCATGAGTTAAAGGAAACTCCGAATGCATTCCTTTGAAGTTCCAGTAGAGAGAAGGGGGCTGGTGAGAGCTCCTGCCTTTCCTCACTGTACAGGGTGCCTGAGCAGAGACCATGAGAGGAAATGACCAGAAGAAAGCAGACAGCTGGAGTGACAGAGTAATCTAAAGACAAGAAAGGCAAAGAGTGAAAAGAAGGAAAAAGGTATTTTATCCTATAGAGAGCAGGAGTGACTGCACAGTATCACAAATAAACAGAAAAAGTGACACAAGAGACAAAGGACATCACATAATCATAAAAGGGTCGATTCTACAAGAAGATGCAACAATTAATAAATATGTACTGAGGGAAGGCACTAGGTAAGGATGAACGTACAGGTGTCAAGAAAGAACACCTCAGAATCAGAAAGAAATCCAGAGAGGCATTTCAAGGACAGACTGAAGAATCAACTGAGACTATGACTTCACCTGAGAAACAGCCATCCTTGACTTTCCTCTTCCTTCTCTTCTTATGGGCTTCTTACTCAGACAACTTGCATCTTTAGAGGTCGAGCTTCAAAGCTGAAAACAGGCAGTTTAATGGTTAGAATAAACATACTCTCTCTTCCTCTGCTGCAACCACACACGCAGGGAAGATCTCGCCATGTGGATTAAGAGTCCTGTGCTCCCCACTGTCACAGGAGGGACTCAGGACAGTACACTCCCCCACAGGGACCAGTCAGTCACTTTTCCCACACTTTTCACCAGATCTCCCCACCCTCCTATGAGGCTGCTACGCCACACAGTAGCAGTGGGCACCTGAGCTGACCTGACAACCTCCTTCAGGTCACAGACCAGGCCCTGGTCCATCCCCACACAGAACAGAGCACCTACACCTCAGGCTAGATCTCAGTCCTCAGAAACAGGAGGACTCACAGTCCTGATGTTCAGTGACAAGTTCAGACTGGAACCACAGGGGCAACTGAATATTACTGAGATTTCCCCACATACCCACGATCTTAAGAATTCGTCGTCAAAGTGTATAAAATATGTCTATACAAATGACTCATTGATCTACTGTGAAGCCTGGATTGAGTACCACTAACAGAAGATTAAGCCCAACACATCTCCCACTTTTTCTTTTTCTTCTCCAGCTTTATTGAGATATAAAAGATGAATGAAAATGGAACAAGTGATTCTCTGACAAACATATACACTGTGAATAATTATCACAATCAAGTAATCCATA
>SJYF01000403.1:967240-1008925 GCA_006410515.1 Procapra przewalskii
CTTTTTGCCTCTCTTCTTTTCACAGCTATTTGTCAGGCCTCCCCAGACAGCCATTTTGCTTTTTTGCATTTCTTTTCCATGGGGATGGTCTTGATCCCTGTCTTCTACACAATGTCATGAACCTCATTCCATAGTTCATCAGGCACTTGCTCTACATCTGTTCCTGCCTAAAGGGAAATGGTTTTTATCTATCATAATCATGACCTACTTTTTTGAGTAAACACAACTTCATCTTGGATCATCTTTCTTGCAGAATTCTGTGGTAATCAGTGAAACTGCATCTTATTTAAATATTCATTCTTTGGTAATACTGACCTATGAGATAAAGGTACAAGCATACTTTGAAAATACTGCAAATGCAGTTCCAGAGAATGACAATAAAGTGAATCACACAATAAAGTAGCCAAAGTTGTAAAATAAAGTTGTAAAATCACACTCAAATTTTTTATATTCACACTACATATAAAAGTTCTTCTTTGGACTATAAAGTATGCAATAGAAATGTCTAAAACACTTTTTCAAATTTATCAACCAATTCATTTCCTGCACTGGGTCCTAATCACTGACAGTGTAACAAGAAATAAAATACTCTGCCTTCAGGAGGTTATATTCTATAAAGGAATGGCAGCAATCATTAAATAAGATATGACCCTAGTAATGAATTAATACAGTGACAGAAAGAGAGGCTGACCTAATTTAAACAATGTGTTGAGGAAGTGCTCATATGATAAGAGGACATCTGAACAAAATCATTGATTAATTTAAAGAGCCTGTGATGCAAAACCACATAGAGATCACAAGAAAAAGGATGAAAATGATGTTGGAAATTCATAAAAGCAAGAAAACAAATTGTGACCTGGAGTACCCAAAGGAGCACAGAGCTTTGGATCCATTTACAGTTCTTGAATGGAAACAGAAGAGGATAAATCTATTTATTTAAGGCACTCAGTTTGTAGTAATTGGTATAGCAGAAATGGAAAATTTAGTATGGGGTATGTAGAAAAGCAAAACACAGTTTTCCAGAAACATTTTCATCTCATCAAATATCTATGGTCCTTGCACTACAGTTGATGTGATGTTGCAGTTCTACAAACTCTAATAAAGCCGAAGATGTGGACACCTGTAAAAGCCTTGACACTTGCCACACTGTTCAATGTTCAAGATCATGGAACACCTGTGGGGACATTTTAGGCTTAAAGGCACACTGAAGAAATCGTCACTCATGTTTGAAAGGTTTCTCTCCAGTATGAATTATCTGGCATATTATATATAAGGTATGAATTTTGACTAAACATAGAAATGGTCATTAAACTTGTAAGGTTTCTTCCCATTACAGATTATCTGGTGGTGAGTGCAAAAAAACTTTACAATACTCATGATGTTTGTACAGTTTCTTCCCGCTATGAATTCTCCAACAAATTGTAAGCTGTGAATTTTCAGATCTGAATTTTTTTTGAAGTTTGAATTTTGAAGACCTTCCCACATATAGTACAATTACACGGTGTTTCTTAAGTTGGATTTTCTGATGTGTGGTAGGGTTGAGATCTGAGTAAAGGCTTTTCCAAACAACAAATTCGCAACGTTTCTATTCATTATGTGAGCTTCCCTGGTGGCTCATTAGGTAAAGTAAGATCCCCTGGAGACGGAAATGTCTACCCATTCCAGTGTTCTTGCCTGGAGATCCAATGACAGAGGAGCCTGACAGGCTACATGACTGTAGCGACTATTGCTTTCACTTCCACGTATTCATTATGCAATCTGTGATGAATTCGAAGACATTGTTTGTAACCAAAGCCTTTGCCACACTGATCACATTTGCAAGGTTTCTCTCCAGTATGAATGAACTGATGACTGATGAAGGTTGGTCTACTGCTGAACATCTTGCCACACTCATTACACTTGAAAGGTTTCTCTCCAGTATGAATCCTCTGATGAGTTGCAAGGCTTCCTTGCAGACTAAACAGCTGGCTACACTGATTACATTTGTGAGGTCTGTCACCATTATAAATCATTTGATGACGCACTAGATTGGATTTCTGATTAAAGAACTTGCTACACTCATTGCATTGGTAAGGTTTGTCTCCAGTATGGACATGTTGATGCCATATAAGGTTTACCTTCTGACGAAAGAATTTGCCACACTCATTACACTTGTAAGGTTTCTGTCCAGTATGGACATGTTGATGCCGTATAAAGGCAGTTCTGTGATGAAAGTACTTGCCACCTGCATTTGTATGCTGTTACTGCAGTTTGAATTTGTCGATGCCTTGTAACAGTTTCCTCATCATGAAAAACCTGGACACATTCATTAAATTTGTGAGGTTTCACTCCCGTTATGAGTACTCAGATGAGTTTTAAGATGTGCTTTTTGACCAAAGACTTTGCCACATTCATTACATTCGTAAGGTTTCTCCAGTATGAATTCTGTGATGAACTGCAAGGTCTTTATCTTGATTAAAGGCTCTGCCACATACCTCACATTTAAATGGTTTTCTTCCAGTATGTTTTATCATATGTCTCCAGAGGCCTGAGGAATACCGAAAGGTTTTCTCACAGACATTGCATTTGTAAGGTGTCTCTCCAGTATGAGTTCTCTTATGAGATGTGAGATGTGAATTATGATTAAAACTCTTGCCACACACATTACATTTAAAAGGTTTCTCTCCAGTATGAGTTCTCTGATGAATTTTAAGCTCTGAATTTCGATTAAAGATCTTTCCACAAAACTCACATTTATGCAATTTCTTTCCTGTATGGATTATCTGATGTCTACTGAAGTCTGAGCCCTTAAGAAAGATTTTGCCACTCTCATTACATTTGTAAGGTCTTCCCCTGTGTAATTTCTGGTCTTGTGTCAATATTGAAGGATGCATAAAATCACTCCCATATACATTAGAAATTTTGGATTGGCCAGAAGGAGAAACTTCCTGAGATGGTAAAAATGACGTACTACTGTTCATGTTGTCATCAGCTTGATGAAATTCATCAACTGTTTGTCTACTCTGAAACATGCACAGTACATCCCAAGAGCTTAATGCAAGTATATTTGAAATCAGCTGCTTTTCTGTATCCTTTCCACGGGGCTGAACTCTTCCGTAAGTGACACCTTCCTTATGGGATGTAGGGATATTTTCATAATTTCTTTCATCATCTTTCCACTGACACCCAAGGTCACACATATTTTCCTGTAATTCTCGATGGTAAAAATGCTTGATTTCATGGCTCTCATGGTTTCCCAACATCACTGTTTGGAATCTTTCTATCTCAATGTTTGATTTTAGTTGTGATTTCTTGATCATGTGTATATGAGAGATAGCTACAAAATATAAAGAATCACAGATATATTACTACACTGTATGAATAAATATTTTTTTCAACCACAATGTTAAAAATTTTTAGGAAAACTAAAGAATAAGATTCTTCACTATAGAAACAGTGGTTACCCATAATTCAAATCAAGCTTAGGGTAGTCTATTTTCAAACACACAATGATGTAACATTAAAATTGGAAAAACTTATATTAGCTCTCAAAAATAAAGGTACTTTTCCACCATAACCACAAAACCCAAAGAAATTAAAGACTAAACATACAAACACTAGGGAGTTTAGAAAGGAAATCATAGGTGATGCAAGAAGAAGTGAGTTGGGTAACTAACACTGTTATTCAGGAATCCCTCTTCAAAATGGTTTCTGCGTCATCACAGCTGCACATAGTAAGTTGTATCCTGAGAAAGTTGTCCAAGGAATGAAACAAAATCATTTTACAGAGTGAATAATAAGAAAGCTGGAGTGATGGGTGAAGGAATATTTGGAAACTGAGGAGATCAGGAGAACCATTAAAATAAGTGAGTAAAGACTAGTGTTTCTATCTGCATCAAGGGAACATGAAAAAAAGAGTAAGACAGATAAAGGGTCTGAGTAGATTTCAGGGAATAATAAACAGGATATCACGGCTTATGACTGTATATGTGTGTGAATAAAACTGTAAGTACAGGCAACTAAAAATACTGAGATTAAAAGGAAAAAAGAATTGGTTTAGCTATTCCATTTTTAACTATGGAAATTATACTGTGGGTATGTAGCCAAAATGAAAGAGATTTAAAAAGAGAAGAGAATGGGATATTTCAGATATAAAGTAGGTGTACATCTATCATATTATTTGCTAAGCAGGTTGTCAAATTCAATACTTCACAAGCCCCATTTCCATGCATATTTTCACAAAGAACAGATATGATGTCGTACGAGACATATAAGATTGATCTTTGCTGAAATCTGAAGGAAACACTAGAATAAGACCATCAAAAGGAGATGGATGTGTTTTTTCTATACACAAACATGCAGATAGAAAAAAGTAAAAAAAGTATAAAAGTTCCCCAAAGTCTTGCAAAAAGAACAAAACTATCATATAATGAAGCATATTAAGCTTTGGGGACTATATCAAACAAAATTAAATCACTGTGTTAAAAGATATCTGCACTCCCACGCTCATTAAAGCAATAACCACAAATGCCACAACAGCAGAACAACCGTATAATACAACAAATGAATGGGGAAAAAAATCTGGGAGAGATACATAGTATATAGCCATAAAGAATAAAAATATCCTGGGTGTTTTCAACAACACAGATGGAACTTGAAGGTATATGCTCAGTAAAAATAATTCAGAGGAAAAAAAGTACAGAATTATCCCACGTATATATAAAATAGAGTTAATTTAGAAAAAACACACACACACAAAAGAGGCAAACTAAGAGCAACATAGAATAGTTGTTAGCAAACTCAGGGGGTTAGTAGAATGGGGGCTATTACTAAAAGGAATAAATTTACAGTTCTTAGTTAAAGACTTCTACAAATCTAATATACACCATGATAATGATAGCTATCACTACTATATTACATGCTTAAAAGTTAATAAGACACTAGACCTTAAACAGCTCACCACTACTCAGAAAAAAAGTGGAACTATGTCACAGATGAATACATTCAGTAACCTACCAATGTAATTACAATAGAACCATCAAATCATTACACTATAGATCTTAAACTAACACAATGATAAACATTAATTAAATTTCAATAAACCAGAGAAAGAGAAAAAATGAGCACATAGACAAAAACAGTCCTGGTTTATCAACTGAACAGAAATAAATTGAAGGAAAAAATGATAATAAAAATTCAACCCAAATAAAACTGTTAGACATACACAATACACCTAAGCCAGCAGAAGGTAGAAGAAAAAACTGGATTAGAGATCAATGAAATAGCGAATAATAACTACATAAAATTGTAACACCACAAGTTGGTTCTTTGAAAAGAATAACAAAACTGACAAACCCTCATGTAGAATAACTCACAAAAGGAACAAAGACTCAAATTACAGAAATTAGAAATGAGAAAGACATTACAACTGATTCAACCAAAATCAAGAAAATTAGAAGGAAACACTAAGAAAATTCTGTGTGTAGGTAATGGATAAAGTAGACCAAATGAATAAATTTCTAGAGAATAACAACCTACCAATATATTATTAGAACCAGGAAGAAATTAGTATCTGTACAAACTAGTCATGGAAAGGAGATGGAATTGTTAATCAAAAACCATTGTGAGACAAGTCACATACATTCACTGCACAATTGCAGAAAACACTTCGAAACAGTTAAGGTCAAGCTTCCTTAAACTTTTCTGGAAAACACAGAATAAAAAGGGAAAGTTCCAACCTCTATGAAGCAGGAATTCCTCTAATACCGATGCCAGTCAAAGACACAAGAAAACCACGGATCAACATTTCTAATAATGAAGCAAAATCATCAATAAATGTAAACTAAAATTAACACTACACTAAAAGGATTATATGCAACCATAAGGTGATATATTCTTGAAATGTAAGAATGGTTCAAAAAGTATATTAATGGAATGAAACAAAAAGTAAAATGACCATCTGAACTAATGTAGTAAAAAGCACTTGACACAAGTCAACCGCTTTTCATAATAAAACACTTGATAAACAAGGAATTTAAAAAGCTATGGCAACATGCTAAAGGACAAATCTTATACAAGGACAGAAAGATGTGTACATTGCAAACTAAAAACATGGCTAAAAAGCATTAGAAAAGACACAACTGACACAAAGACATCCTAAACTCAAGGATTTGAAGTCAATATTGTCAAGATGTAAGTATTAACCAAGCAATCAACAGATTCAACCCATTGCTTAGTAAAATCAATAGTACTTCTTGGAGAAATGATAAACACATCTTACAAATTCATTTGGAATCTCAAAAGATGCTGAAGAGCAAAGTACGCTTAAAAAGAACAAAGCCAGAGGTCTCGCAGGTCTTTTATTTCAAAACTTACTCCAAACCTATATTAATAAAACAATGTGGTACAAAGATAAAGATAGAGCAACTGGTGGAAGAGTACAGGGACATTTAAAAAATCTCTCATATATGGTCAAATGTTCTAGAAGGGGGCCAAGACAACTCAATGAGGAAGGGCAGTCTGTTAAAAAAAAAAGCAAATGTGGAGAAAAACAGTTCTCCAAATATACAACAATCTAGCTGGACCATTACCTGGCATACTAAACAAAACCAATAAAAGACCTAACCAAGCCCCAAATGCATAAAACTGCTGGAAATAAACATGCAGGAAAAGCTTTATGACATAGCAGTCACCAATGATTCATTATAAGGCATGATGCTGAAGCTGAAACTCCAGTACTTTGGCCACCTCATGAGAAGAGTTGACTCATTGGAAAAGACTCTGACGCTGGGGGGGACTGGGGGCAGGAGGAGAAGGGGACGACAGAGGATGAGATGGCTGGATGGCATCACGGACTCGATGGACGTGAGTCTGAGTGAACTCTGGGAGATGGTGATGGCCAGGGAGGCCTGGCGTGCTGCGATTCATGGGGTCGCAAAGAGTCGGACACGACTGAGCGACTGGACTGAACTGAACATGAAAAGCACCAATGACAAACCTAAAACAGAAATATGAACTACCTCAAAATTATAAACTACTGTGCATTATATCACACCTAGTAGAGTGAAAAACCATCTATGCTATGGCAGGAAATATTTGCAAATTATTTATGTCATAATAAAATGTCAAGAATATGTAAACAACTCTAAAAACAACTAATCACTGGAATTTCCTGGTGATCCAACGGTTAAGATTCCGCACTTCCAGTGTAGTGGGCATGGGTTCGATCCCTGGTCAGGGAACTAACATCCCACATGGCACATGGTAAGGCCAAAAAATAACCCAATAAGATAAAAATTTAAAAAAAAAATAAAAATTAAAAAAGAACTAATCACCAGTTCTACCTGGATGGGGCTGGCTCGTCTTCCATCAACCAACCCACACACTGAAAACAGAAAACGAGCACTGTAAGTAACATGAAATTCATGAACTGATGATTAGAGAAACAAAATCGAGACCTTTTATTATGCATAGAAATACACAAAATGAAAGCAGCAGTGCCAAAAACAAATGATGGCTCATCACTGAAGGTATCACTCCGCCTCATAAGCTGCCTCAGTGTTTGTTTGGAGAAGAGGAGGGTTCCACACCATGGTTTGTGGGATCTTAGTTCGCTGACCAGGGATAGAGCCTGCACCTAACCACTGGACCGAGGGGGAATTCTCAAGCTCTCTCATTAAGACGCTTCAAGCTTAAGTGTGGACGTAGAATGGTGCACCCAGGCATCAAAAATATGGCATCAACAACAGTTTATTCAATACCCTTGCATGAGGATGTGGACTTGGACGACGTTATCTCTAGAAAAAATTCTCAAACCATTTCTTGAGGATCAAAGCAGGTGGTCACTAGGGGCTTCCCTGGTGGCTCAGCGGCAAAGAATCCAAAGCACGAGATACAGATTCAAACTCTGATCCAAGATCTCACAGGACAGGGAGCAAATAAGGCCCTGAGCCACAACTATGGAGCCTGTGCTCTCAAGTCCAGGAGCCAAGACCGTGAAGCCCTGACAGTTTTGATGTCAGCCCATGCTCCGCAACAAGACGAGATTGCACATCACAACTAGAGTAGCCCCCATTTGCTGCATCCAGAGAAAAGCCCACACAGCAATGAAGATCCAACAAAATTTAAAAAAAAAATCAATTATTTCCTAAAAGAAAAAAATGAGGGAGAGAAAGTCAACTACTGTGGTTTTTCCAGAATCTCAACTCTGTGTTCACATGAGAGTGAAGACATTACAGGTGGCTCTGGAAAAATGTTTCACAAAATCATCAACTTGCTTGCCATGTTTTTGATTCAGAGGGGAACAACATAATATGCAGGTATCATCCAACACTCTTCTAATAAGTACTGAATCAAAAGCACAGAAGTAGAATACAGAGAATTAAAATATTTTAAAAGTTTCCAGATGGGGGTTAGACATTGAGTGCTAGAAAAACTCCTAACGTGAAGTGGCCAGCTCATCTGAAGGAAGGGCATGTTTAAACTCCTCAGCCTACATCATGAAGGTTTTCATGCCTGAGTCAACATGGCTTTGCGCTCCATTAAGCAAGATAGGGAGTTCCAAAAGGCCAAGAGCAGTAAATGCAAAAATATCCTCCCAACTTTTGGAAGGAAATTATCCTCACCCACAGAGAGCAGGTTCCTGAGGGTCTCCACCATCACGTCCCTGTACAAGGTCTTCTGAGCAGGGTCCAGACATTCCCACTCTTCTGGAGAGAATTCAATGGCCACATCCTTGAAGGTCAATTGTGCCTTAAGTTTAAAACAAAAACACTTAACCAGCGGAAGGTGAGCAGAGTTCTTACCTGCATATAAAATGAGTAGAGGTGAAAAGGTCAAGTTGAAGTAAGTACTGTGACAGAGCGATGTAAAGGTATCAGACGCTACCTCTGTCTAATTTAATTTCTTGTGCTTTATCATAAAGATTACAATATCTTCCAAATAGATACAGGTTTTTTATTTTCTTACGAAATACATGAAACAGATACAAATAAAAATTCAAAGCTGGGCTGTCTATATGAAAGTCTTAGTATGTTCCATCACTGAGGGATGATCAAAGCTGGATGTGGAGGAGCGTGAGTGACCTTCAGTGATGACAGAGTCTATAGTGTGTTTAAGGAAAACTCAAAATTTTTAATCACGATGACAGGAGCAGCAAAGATGAACACCATTTGAACTTCCTGTCTGAAATACATTACTCTAAATGTTTCACATGTATTAACTTGTTGTCAGCATCACAGCTCATTAAAGAAAGACCTATTCTGATCTTGCAGATGAGACCTGTGTCAAAGACACAAGGAGAAACTCCAATCAGGTCTAGAAGTTAAGGAGTCACAGAGCAAGCAACTGAACTCCTAAGGCTGGACTTTAGAACTGAAGTTTAAAATGAAATAGCAACACAGAGAACATTCAAAGTCTATTGCCAGAATGTTTCAAGGAGAAAACATGAAAGAAGTTCAAGGTGCACAACACAGACTGGCCTAAAAGGTCTTGATACATGTGTGTGCACACATGTGCACAGGAAATGTTAGTAATTTTATTATTACTTAAACCATTAATATGATAGTGTAGAAAAAGCTGGAAGCCAGAGAGTATGTTAGAAATATAATTGCTATAACAAAAAGATATTAAAGTTTTAAAATCATGACTTTTTCATAAAGCATGGAACTGCATATCCAGGAATGCATATACTAAAATGCACGTACTTAAAATGCTTAAAACTCAACATTCAAAAAACTAGGATCATAGTATCCAGACCCATTACCTCATGGCAAATAGATGGGGAAACAATGGAAACGGTGAGAGACTTTATTTTCTTGTGCTTCAAAATCACTGCAGATGGTGACTGCAGCCATGAAATTAAAAAATGCTTGCTCCTTGGAAGGAAAGCTATGACAACCCTAGACAGGATATTAAAAAGCAGAGACATTACTTTGCCAACGAAAGTCTGTCTAGTCAAAGCTATGGCTTTTCCAGTAGTCATGTATGGATGTGAGACTTGGACCATAAAGAAAGCTGAGCACCACAGAATTGATGTTTTTGAACTGTGGTGTTGGAGAAGACTCTTCAGAGTCCCCCAGACTGCAAGGAGATACAACTAGTCAATCCTAGAAGAAATCAGTGCTGAATATTCATTGGAAGAACTGATGCTGAAGCGCCAATACTTTGTCCACCTGATGCAAAGAACTGACTCATTGGAAAAGACTCTGATGCTGGGAAAGAGTGAAGGCAGGAGAAGGGGATGACAGAGGAGATGGTTGGATGGCATCACCGACTCAATGGACATGAGTGTGAGCGAGCTCGGGGAGTTGGTGATGGACAGGGAGGCCTGGCATGCTGTAGTCCTTGGGGCCACAAAGAGTCTGAGAGACTGAGCGACTGAACTGAACTGAATGTTTGTATACACATCAACACTAAATTAATAAAAATGAGAGGAATATATTCTAGACAGATTTTTCAGATGTTTTCCTCATCACTTTCATTCATGTGGATCTTCCAGACAATGAAAATGACTGAAAGATCAACTGTACTGAACTGCATTTGTCATCATGATTTTATAATAGGCTACTGAAAAACAGTGCAGACATTTAAAAAAAAATGAAAAGTGTTTTCATTCCAACCTAAACAAAATAACTATTAAAAATATAATTTTGTCCATTTAAACTTACACAGGAAGGTACTGTTGTGGTCTTTCAGTCGCTAAGTCCTCTCCCACTCTTTGTAACCATATGAACTGCAGCACTCCAGGTTTCTCTGTCCATCACAATCACCCTGAGTTTGCTCACTCATGTCCATTGAGTCAATGCTGCCACCAACCATCTCGTCCTCTGTCCCCCTTTCTCCTCCTGCCCTCAGTTTTTCCCAGCTCAGGGTCTTTTCCATGAGTCAGTTCTTTGATTCAAGTGGCCAAAGTATTAGAGTTTCAGCTTTAACATCAGTCCTTCCAATGAATATTCAGGGTTGACTTCCTTTAGGATTGACTGGTTTGATTGCCTTGCTGTCCAAGGGACTCTCTAGAGTCTTCTCTAGCACCACAGTTCAAAAGCATCAATTTTTTGGATGCTCAGCCTTCTTCATGGTCCAGCTCTCACATCCGTACTGACTACTAGAAAAAACATAAATTTGACTATATGGACCTTTGCTGTCAAAGTGCTGTCTCTGATTTTTAAAACACTGTCTAGAAAAAAAAAAAAAAACCACTGTCTAGGTCTGACATAGCTATTCTCTTCCAAGGAGCAAGCATCTTAATTTTGTGGCCACAGTCACTGTCTGCAGTGATTTTGGAGCCCAAGAAAATGAAATCTGACATTTACCCCATCTATTTGTCAAGAAGGTATAGGATCAGATACCATGATTTTCATTTTTGAATGTTGACTTTTAAGCCAGCTTTTTCACTCTTCACTTTCACCTTCAACAAGAGGCTCTTCGGTTCCTCTTCACTTTCTGCCATTAAAGTGGTACCATCTGCATATCTGAAGTTGTTGATATTTCTCCTGGCAATCTTGATTCCAGTTTGTGATTCATCTAGCCTGGCATGTCTCATGATGTACACTGCATATAAATTGAATAAGCAGGGTGAGAATATACAGTCTTGACATACTCCTTTCCCAATCTGAACCAGTCCATTGTTCCATATCTCATTCTAAGTGCTCCTTCTTGTCCTGCATACAGGTTTCTCAGGAGGCAGGTAAATTGCTCTGGTACTCCTATCTCTTTAGGAATATTCCAGTTTGTTGTGATCCACACAAAGGCTTTAGTATAGTCAATGAAGCAGAAGTAGATGTTTTCTTGGAATTTCCATGCTTTTTCTATGACCCAGCATACATTGGCAATTTGATCTCTGGGTCCACTGCCTTTTCTCAATCCAGCTTATATGAAATGTTCCCTTGGTAACTCTAATTTTCTTTAAAAGGTCACTAGCCTTTCCATTCTGTTGTTTTTCTTTATTTCTTTGCATTTGTCACTGAAGAAGGCCTTCTTTATTCTCCTTGCTATTCTCTGGAACTCTGCATTCAAATGAGTATATCTTTCCCTTTCTCGCTTCTCTTCTTTTCTCAGCTCTTTGTAAGGCCTCCTCAGGCAACCATTTTGCCTTCTTACATTTCTTTTTCTTGGGGACGGTTTTGGTCATCACCTCCTATACAATATTATGTACCTCCACCCACAGTTCTTCAGGCAATCTGTCTACCAAATCTAATCACTTGAATCTATTCATCACCTCCACTGTTTAATCATATGGGATTTGACTTAGGTCATACTTGAATGGCCTATAGGTTTTCCCTACTTTCTTCAACTTAAGTCTGAATTTTCCAATAAGGAGCTCATGATCTGAGCCACAGTCAGCGTCAGGTCTTTTTACTGCTGACTGTATAGAGCTTCTCCATCTTTGGCTGCAACGAATATAATCAATCTGATTTCAGTACTGGCCATCTGGTTATGTTCATGTGTAGAATGGTCTCTTGTGTTGTTGGAAGAGGGTGTTTGCTATGACCATTGTGTTCTCTTGACAAAACTCTGTTAGCCTTTGCCCTGCTTCATTTTGTTCTCCAAGGCCAAACTTGCCTAATAATCTAGGTATCTCTTGACTGTGTACTTTTGCATCCCAGTCCCCTAAGATGAAAAGGACATCTTTTTTTGGCGTTAGTTCTAGAATATCCTGTAGATCTTCACAGAACCATTCAACTTCAGCTTCTCTAGCATTAGAGGTTGGGGCATAGACTTGGATTACTGTAATGTCAAATGGCTTGCCTTGGAAACAAACGGATATCATTCTGTTATTTTTGAGACTGAAACCAAGTGCTGCATTTCAGGGCTATTGTTGATTATGAGGGTTACTCCATTTCTTCTAAGGGATTCTTCCCTACAATAGTAGATATAATGGTCATCTGAAATTCACGTATTTCGGTCCATTTTAGTTCACTAAAATGGATTCCTAGAATTCCTAGATTTCTAGAATGTCAATGTTCACTCTTCCCATCCCCTGTTTGACCACTTCCAATTTATCTTGATTCACTGGACCTAATATTCCAGGTTCCTATGCAATCTTGTTCTTCACAGCATTGGACTTTACTTTCATCATCAGATAGAACCACAGCTGGGCACTGTTTCAGCTTCAGCTCAGCCTCTTCTTTCTTTTGCTATTTGTCTACTTTACCCCAGTAGAATATGGGCACCTACCAACCTGGAGGGTTCATCTTTCAGTGTCATATCTTATTGCCTTTTCATACTATTCATGAAGAACACTGAAGGCAAGAACACTGAAGTGGTTTGCCATTCCTTTCTCCAGTGGATGTTTTGTCAGGCCCTAACTAGCAAGGACATGCCCTTCAGCCGCTTGGTGTAGCTAGATGACATGCCTGGTACCCTGGTGGTCTGGTCCCCATTGAGCATTTAAACATTCATTGGCTGTGGAGTCTCTCAACGTGCGACCAGGACTTGAGGCAAAGGCCCTGCTGGAGTGGCTGGGAAGGGGTCTAGGATGGGCTGGAGCTGACATTGGATGACACCTAGAAGTGCAGGGAACCCTGGCCTCACTGCTGCCATTGGCTTCCCTGGAGCCATCCACTGCCCAGGAGTGGCTGGCCTCCCTGGGGTCCATCCACAGACTGGAGTCACTGTCCACTGTAGAGACAATCTGCTGCCCTCCACTGTCTGCCAGTGGAGCTGATCAGCTACATGCGAGTCGACCATACCCAGGCTTTTCTGCTGCCGCTGGTGGACCTAGGGCCAATCTGCTGCCACTGCAGGTTCCATGCTTGGAAATGGGGGTGCTGGTCACTACCCTGCTCCAGCCTCTGTTTCTGGGGTGATCTTTGTGAGGCCATGGCCGTGGGCATGTTATCCCACAGTCATCTTAACCAAAAGACATTAATAAAGGCCAATGAGTTTGTTTTTGGCAGTAATTAACTTTTATTCAAATTTGGAAAAGTTATTATTATTATACATTATTTGTAGATTAATAACAAAATTAGCACCATAGTAAAATAAAAAACTTGTTGGACAATTTAAAATCATGACAAAAAGAAAACAAAAACAACATGGAAAAAATATATTGTTATCAACCAAGAATATGTCACCAAACATTATGATCAGAAGAAAATGCTTGATGAATTCTCGCTGAAGTGACAGTGGAGTGAAGGGGGCTGGCCAGAGGTCCTGCCTGCCTTTCACCATGGTACAGGGTGCTCAGGCACGGACCACTGGAGAAAGTAAGGAGGAAAACAGAGTGGGAGCTAGACACACAGACAGCATGTCAGAGCCGGAACTGTGGACGTTCACAAGTCTAAGGTGCAAAGTGAAAGGATGGGAAAAGATATTCAGTTCTTAGGGGTAACTGCACAATATCAGACAACAGACAAAACAATCTAAGGAAAAACCTAACAAAAGACACAAAATATATTATGAAACAGGAAAAGGTAAATTTACCAAGAAAATATAACAATTACAAATATGTATATATCTAACATCAGAGTTATCCTGAAAATGAAGATCTTAACAGAAGTAAAAATGGAAATAGATAATAGCACACCATTAGTATCAGACTTCACTACCTGAGTTTTACCAGCACATGGAAACCAAAAGATCAACAAGGAAACTGAGCACTTGTACAACACTGTAGAATTACTGTACCTAACAAACATGTCGGAGAAGGCAATGGCAACCTACTCCAGTACTCTTGCCTGGCAAATCCCATGGACAGAGGAGTCCGGTGGGCTGCCGTCTACGGGGTCGCACAGAGTCGGACACGACTGAAGTGACGTAGCAGCAGCAGCAGCAACAAACATGTACAGAACATTCCACTCAACAACAGCAAAAATCACATCCTTCTCCAGCATATGTCTTGAAACCTTCCATTTCACAGACCACATGCTAGACTGTAAAACAAAGCTCAATATATGAAGGCTGAGAACATAAAAAGTATCTTCTAAAAAAAAGAAGAGCATCTCCTTTAACCACAGTAAAATGATACTAGAAATAAACAGCAGAAGGAAAACAGGAAAAGCTTCCAAAAGTGGAAAGTAAGCAGCTTATTGTTTAAGAAGGAATGAGTCAAAGAAGAAATCACAGGGAAAATTGTAAAGTATGTGAATGAAAATAAAAACACAGAATATCAAATTTATTAAAGATAGTAGTCAAAGATGCAGTAGTAGGGAAGTCCACCCTGCTAAATCCTTACAACCACAAAAGAGAAAGATGCACACTCGGCATTACTCTTCAAAAAACTACTGAACAACCTAGCCAGAGAAATTGGAAAAGGAAAAAAAAAAAATCCAAGTTATCTAAACTGAAAAGAAAGCAAAATTACCTTTTATTTTGTAGGTGACAGGATTTTATATACAGAACCCAAAAGAGACTGTAAGAACTGACTACTCTGAAAACATTAAGGACTTTCCCAGTGGTCGAGTGGAATCCGCCTGCTAGTCCCGGGTCCAGCAAGATCCCAAATGCAGTGGGGCAACTAACTAGTGAAACCTGCCCACCGAGAGCCTGGGCTCTGCAACAAGAGAAGCAACTGTAACGAAAAGCACATGTACCACAACAGGCAAGTAGCCTCCAACTGTCACAACTAGACAAAGCCCACTCGAAGCAACGAAGAACTAACACAGCCAAAAATAAATAAATAAACAAAAATTTAGAAAAACCTTAGAAGAGTTGCAGCATAAAATATCTGCACACCAAAATCAGGCGCACTTCGATACACAATGAACAATGTCAACAGAAAATCAGAGAACAATCCAATAGAATCCTTAGGGAAAATATCAGCCAACTAGGTCCAAGACCTCTAAACTGAAGAGTAGGAAACTCTTTAAGAAGTTCCTGGAGATATATATGAAAGAAACACACCCTGTAATCATGCAGTGGGAACTTTATGTTTTTAAAATGACCAAATCTGGGTGGAAGGGAAGCTCAAGAAATAGTGGATATATGTACACCCATGGTTGATTCATGTTGTTGTATGGCGGAAAGCAACACAACATTGTAAAGCAACTATCCTCCAATTAAAAATAAAATTTAAAGAATAGAAAAAAGAAAGAAAGAAAGAAATTCCTTCACTTGCAACCCAGCAGATAAGACCCTAACATACCCCCCAAATTTTTAAGAGGCCAGTCAAACTGATTAAAAACAGGTAACACTTCCTTTGCTTAAAAGTAGCAAACTATACAAATCAAGTCAATAAAGTTTCATTGCAAAATTTTCTTTACAAAAAATGACCAAATTAGGGACTTCCCAAATTAGGGTCCAGTGGTTAGGACTCCATGCTTTCCCTGCAGGGGGTGTGGTCTATAGATATAAAGAATCCCTACGAAAATTTCAAAGGCAATTTTTGCACCTATAGAAAAACAATCATTTGTAAATTCATAGGGAATCTCAAGAGCCAGCAAACAACCAAAAAACTCTTGAAAAAGAAGATGAATACACAGGTTATCAGGCAGGATACTTCAGATTCTTCAAAGATTAGCATGTCCAAAGAAGGTCATTTCAAGAAGGACAGACTGGAAAACAAGAATATAACTTTACCTGAGAAAAAGCCATTCCTGACTTCTCTTCCTTTTGTTTCCTCCTCTTCCTGTTAGCAGGACACACAAAAAGGGAGAAAACAAAATATTAGACTAACCGGTAAAACTAGGATTTGTCTGTTAATATAAAAGACCATTGGTAACTTGACCAAATACCCAGCAAAACTATCTAAAATTATTTACTACATACCAAAGAGCTTTTCCAATACAAAAGAGCAAGAGGAGAAAGCAGGCAGGCCTCCAAGATATCTGAAACACATTTTAAAAAGAAACAGTTTGTGAATTTTTATCACCTAATAATTGTGGGTCAACATTTTACAAATTTCACAGTATATTAACATTTAGAAAAGAATTACTTGATTATATAAGAGCATCAAAGCTTGTTACAGAAGTTAATGTCCCTCTTCTAGGGAAGTAGAAACTGAACGAACTAAATCATTTTTCCACGCTACAAAACAAATAATATGTAAAGATATAAAAAAGAAAAGTAAGCCCATCACACACAAAAAAACTCTCAATGTTCCTTTTAAGACACCATGCAGTGACAGATTCAATCACTCTTGCCCCCTTTATCTTCTCCCTGCTCCTCTGTCCCACACGTCAGGAAAAGGGAAGGGGCTCACTCGCAACTGCGTGAATCAAATCACTGTCCCTTGGAGAAACAGCATTTGCAAGTGGAAGTTATCCTCTGATACAAAGAATTACAGAATGCACAAGACACAAGTCCTGCTATTCTCATCCTCATCTGTACAATTAGAGACATTTTATTACATTCTAAAATAAGAAATCATATATCACAACTTATCCACAACCAGACACCTCTCCATCCACCTGCATCCGGTTCCCACTACCCACCTTCTACTAGGTGTTTCCATTCTAGTCGGTTCATCTGTCTCTTTTCTTCCCCTCCGCTCGCCTGCTGTTCCTGTTTCTTCTCTCACACCTGTCCTGCCCACTCTGTAAACTGTTCCCCTCGAGATGCTTGTCTCTGCATCCTTTCTGACGGTCCTCCATCTGTGTTTCTGCCTCTTTCTTGCCCCTCCCTGCTCCCTCTCTGCCCTCCAGTTACACCCCTTCTCTTCTTCTTCCACTCCCCCCTCTCTGACACCCCAGCTGAGGATGCATCCTTCCTGCTCTCACTTCCTCTTGTGGTCACACTTGATCCTCCTTCTTTCCCAGCGCCATGCTGCTCTGCAGCCCAAGTGCCCAGCTCTTTCATCCTCTCAGCCCACTCTGTGTGAAGTGCGTCTCCTTTGATGGCCCTGCCCCACCGCTGATCCAAGGCCCCTCTGTTACTCTCTGTCAGCTACGAACGGGCACTTGCCATCTACCTACATGCCAGTAGTCATGTACAGAAGTGTGAACTGGATCATAATGAAGGCTGAGGGATTGATGCTTTTGAACTGTGATGTTGGAGAAGACTCTTGAGAGTCCCCTGGATTGCAAGGAGATCAAACCAATCAATCCAAAGGGAAATCAACCCTGAATATTCATTGTTAGGACTGATACTGAAGCTCCAGTACTTTGGTCAGCTAATGTGAAAGCCAACTCACTGGAGAAGACTGTGGTGCTGGGAAAGATCGAAGGCAAGAGGATAAGGAAGTGGCGGAGGATGAGACAATTAGACAGCGTCACTGACCCAACAGACATGAGTTTGGCCAGATGGTGGACAACAGGGAGCCTGATGTGTTGCAGTTCACGGACTCAAAAAGAGTCAGACACAACTTGGGGACCGAAGAACAACAATCTACCTATCTACTTCTACAAGGATTAAATCATGTGCTTTTGCAGGTGATGATCTTCAATACCCTCTGAAAGGACTTTAGGGTGGAGAACAGAAATGAGGCACTCTGTGCTCAGGAAAAAACTGGAAGCCCAGGTCTTCAGATAGATATTTTTAGGAGCCAATCTTATGAGCCCAATTCTTGTATCTCCCCATATCTAGAAAAGCACCAAAATCCTTCATGGTGATGACTGTTCCTTGTGATTAGCAAAGCTTCACAAAAGTAGAAATCTTCTGGAAAAAATATGTGCTTGATTACATGTATTCCCCCTTCACCAAAATCACATATATACACTGACCTTTCCCCCTGCTTCTTTGCAGCAGTTTCTCGGAGCTATGTGAAGTGCTGTCTCCTGGACTGCAGTCCTCATTTTGCCCCAAATAAAAGTTTACTTGCAAACCTCACATTGTGCTTTTTTAAGTTGACAGATCCTATCAGTGGAGAACCATCTTTTTAAATTTTTACTTATTTTATATACCTGGTATTTTCAATGCTTAACCGCTTTCATTTACTCTCCCTCAGCTACCCTTTCTATTCCTAGCTATTTTTCCTCATTCTTTTCTTGTTCCCAGTTTTTCTAGTTCCCTCAGTTGCTCATTTCTCTGCTTTTCCTGG
The DNA here is from genome assembly GCA_006410515.1 of Procapra przewalskii. NCBI lineage: Eukaryota > Metazoa > Chordata > Mammalia > Artiodactyla > Bovidae > Procapra > Procapra przewalskii. Next base: position 986,136 of record SJYF01000403.1, read on the forward strand.
TCCCCTATATATTTACAGGGATGGCAGTTGAATAGGATGCCTGCCTACAGGAAAAGGCTGTCCATCGGGTGGAATTTGTGACACATAGAACACTATGTGTCACATGGCTGCCCCAGGTCACCTTCCCTGCGTGGGGAAAGGCTCCCAATGAAGGGGAGGTCTGATGGACCAGCCTGAGAAGGGAGGACAGTGGGGCTGGGAGGGAGGGAGCTCTCAGGAGAGGGGTGGAGTCTCCAGAAGGCCAGTGATAGAGATAGAGAGTAAAGGGATAAAGCAGGTTAATCCTGGGACTTCACTGGTGGTCCAGTGACTAGCACTCTGCACTCCCACGTAGGGGACCCTGGATTTGATTCCTGGTCAGGGAGCTAGATACCACATGCCACAAATAAGACCCAGCACAGCCAAATAAATAAACTTAGAAAAGAAACATTTATCCTACTAAGGGCATTGACAGTAGAAAAAATAAGGGAGATGCCTGTAAGTCAGTGATTACACCAGACATCAGATTTGCGTAACCACAAAATCTAGCAGGGTTACATAGCAATAAACCCACACAACAGAGCACAAGATGAGCCCCAAAACAATAAAACATTGGCGGCATGAAACCCACATTGTGCCCAGTGAGTTCATTATGTTAGGACACTCTCTTTGCACACATAAAAAGCAGTAATTTGTGGCTCTAACTTGATCTTGCAGGAACAAGAAAACTCCATTGCCTAACCTGGAGGAGGGGCTGAAGACGAAAGCAAAAGGTCTACTCAAGAAAGACAAGAAAGGTCTTCTCCTCCCCACTTTTCAAACTGCAGCCCAGTAAGTCCTCGGGCCATGGCACCCTCTCGCCCGCCCACTTGTTAGCCTCACAAGGGGTCCTATTCTAGTTTCACTTATCTACCACTTTGCCTGTTGAAAAAGATGAGATATAAAGGACTCTGGCACGGAGCTCTTCAGCACCTCTTCACGGGAAAAGACACAAACGGTTTCACCAAGCTCTTCAGCACCTCTTCGCGGGAAAAGACACATACGGTTTTCACCAAGTCCAGGTTGAGGTTGACGAGCTGGCCTCTACCCGGGTGGGGTGGGAAGCACTGCCGTCCAGGTGCGAGAGGGCTAAGCTAGGAGGTGAGGGGCGTAAAAGTGAAAGGTTGTTCTTGAATCACAACGCCGGGATTCTTGGCCCCCAGGGGAGAAGAATTCAATCCAGGGCCAGAGACAAGGCTTGATCGCTCAGAGCTTTTGTGTAACAAAGTTTTATTAAAGTATAAAGGAGACAGAGAAAGCTTCTGACATAGGCATCAGAAGGGGGTAGAAAGAGTACCCGCTTGTTAGTCTTAGCAATGAGTTTATATACTCTCCAACTAATCCAACGGAGGTCTGGAGGTTGTAAAGACCTCACCAGACCTACTCCCATAATTTACATTTTAAGATAACAGAATTAGCCAGAAGATTTAATCCAGAGACTGTCCTCAGGCAGAATACATTGTTGTTATATAATCCTAAGGAACTGTAGAGAAATAAGTTTGTCCTTTCTTCCTCCTTGAGAATTCCAGACCCCTCTCCTTGGGGACTCCTAGACTTCTTATCAACCTGCCTAGGAAATGACTCTCTCAAAAGGACCTCGCAAAAGAGGACTTTACATGAGGGTTGAGGTAGTTTTAAGAGTTTTAAGCGGGATAATGTAGCAAAGGGAGGCATTACGTGCACCGAAGGCAGAAAGGCAAGGTTAGGGACAAACCTCGAAACGAATTTAAATCCAAAATGCCCAACCAATAAGGGGACTACTCCTTTTACTTGGGGCGGAGGACCGGGTGCTGAAATTTCAGATCCCTAGTCACTCCGAAGACGCTGAGGTTTGACTAAAGTCGGGGGGCCTCGCAGCGCAAATCTACACAAGAAAGGAAATGCTTACCCTGCACGGTCCGACATTCACTCCCCGCACCGCACTTCCGTTTCTGTAAGAAACTGTGCAAGCCCGAATTTAGAAGCCGGGCTTCCGGAGGCGGGGCCTTGGCAGTGCACTACCGGCGAGGGGCGTGGCGAAAGTGGCGGTAGTTCTATGCAGCCAGCAACAGGGGTGGAGAGATGATTCCTCCTCATATCCTCAGAGTGCTCTGTTAACTTACTGTCTTGAACCTGTTGGAGTAAGAGCTTACCGTTGTGTGGATTACGGGGGAAGCTAATATGTATCCCCCTAACAAGTTGAAAATGGCTTCAATAAAACCTACTGGCAATAGGTTTGCTCCCAAGGTTCCTCCTTTGTTTACACTAAATAAAATTACTGATATTAGATAAAATAGGGGATATTACTACGGAACACGCAGACGTGAAAAGGATAGAAAGGAACTCTTAAAAAAGTTTACATGATTTAAGATGAAATGCACCAATTTCACGGAACCCATAACCTACAACAAATCACCTATGTGAAAGATATTTGGGTAATTGCTTCGAATTGCAATATAAATTTGTAACTTTAAAATGCCCACCGTCTCTAAGAAACCTAAAAGCAGAGGCAGTGATTGTGAAAGCTTAAACACCTCTATCATATGAGTGCTGGTGTATTTCTTGTAGCCTACTGTTCTTGTAGCTCAGATGGTAAAGGATCTGTCTGCGATGCGGGAGACCGGGGTTTGATCCCTGGGTTGGGAAGATCCCTTGGAGAAGGAAATGGCAATCCACTCCAGTACTATTGCCTGGAAAATCCCATGGACAGAGGAGCCTGGTAGGCTACAGTCCATGGGGTCACAAAGAGTCGGACACAACTGAGCGACTTCACATTAATCACTGTTCTGCCAGCTTCCCTGGTGGCCCAGACAGTAAAGAATTCACTTGCAATGCAGGAGACCTGGGTTCAATTCCTGGGTTAGGATGATTCCCTGAAAGAGGGTATGGCAACCCGCTCCAGTATTCTCGCCTGAAGAATCCCCATGGGCAGAGGAGCCTGGCGGACCACAGTCCCTGGGGTCACAGAGTCGGACCGACTGAGTGACTAACCACAAGTGCCCTGCAGGGGTCTTGAACTGACATTGCCCTTTCCCTTGACAGTACATCCTAAGTAACAGCAGACACAGGATATGACTCCCCATCACCATCTGCCTTCCCCTTTTTGTTCTTTAGATATGCCTCCCCTCCCCTGACTGAAGCTTAGCAATTCCTACTCTTGAGTTTGAATTGATCAATACAATTCAAACAACCCATCTATGGATCCTAATAAAGGTATATGTCCCATGCTCTGCCAAGACCCTGCAGGACTTCTTACATGTTCCCTCCAGCTATACCATGAATCTCCACCAGGATCTGAGTAATAAATGTCTCCACTTCACTTTCCCTCACAGTCTCAGGGGCTTTCCTTTACAAAAGGTAATTTTAAAAAGTTGCAAGAATGGCATTTGACAATTCTATCAAATTTTAAAAAAAGAATTACCAGTAATTCTACGATTTATTTTTAAGAACAGGAGAAAGCACTTGTCAACTTGATTTATAAGGCCCGAATTAGTGGGAAACAAAACTAGAAAAATAGAAAAAAATAAAATGATCAATCTGTGGGAAGATTAAAAAATTCATAAAATATTAGTAATAGAAATGAATCAAAGAATTCTTATCAAAGGTAATATAAATCAGGGGATTCCCTGGTGGTCCAGTGGTTATGACTCATCTCTTTTATTGGCAGGGCCCAGGTTCAATCCCTCTTTGGGGAACTAAGATCCTGCAAGCAACGAAGCTCAACTAAAAATACAAATCAAAATCAAGATCACTTATCAAACACATTATTCTTGGTTACAAATAAATTCTATGTGGAGGATACTGGGCATCCACAAAAAGATTGCATGTCACCCTTTTGCCATGCCAGTTCTCTCGCTGAACTATAGCCCCAAAGTAACTGTTTCTCTTCATGTTCACACTGCATCTACTTTGTACCTGGCATGGCCTTGTAGGCATTATCACACCACAGGAGTCCCCAAACAACCCAGTAATCCCTTGTGATAAAACAGGACAAATACACACGGCAGAAAAAACATTGCTAAGGAAAACGGAAAACACTTTTTATTACACTAGAAAAGTAAACAATGTAACACATTGCATATTAGCCTAATTTGAATCTGAAATTTTAAAAACACTTGGAAAATTGCTGGAGTAAACTATTTCATTATATTATCTAATAAACATTTCCAAAGATTCTACTAAACTAGGGTAAAAATATTTCCAACAGATTAGTTTTACAAGCAGCTTCAAGAATCATATTAAACAACAGAACATGTGTGTGTTGTGGAAAAGAAATGTTAATAAATTATTAGCATGAACATAAATGTGTTTTTCCAAGTCAGAAAGCCAAGAATTTGAGAAATAAGCATTGTTGTCCCCCCACGCACCCACCGCCTTCTTTTTGAATGAAGTAGAAAGAAATAGCTTTATTGCTTTGCCAAGCACAGGGGCTACAGTGGGCTAATGCCTTCAATACGGTGTGTCTCAAACAAGAGGGGGTAGGGAGTTTTATAGTAATGGCTCAAAGTGGGTGTGGTCAGCTCGTGAACTCTTTTTTGATTGGCTGGTGGTGAGGTAAGTGGCAGTTAACATCATAAACCTTCCGGTTCCAACTGCCCTGGGTTCTACATGCTGAAGGGCAGTAGGTTTAGTGTCTCTCACCTGGTGGGGGTTTCAGTATCTGGAGCCTGGACTTACTGAGGCTCAGGTTCTTTGTGTCTCAGCACAGAAGGAATTCAGCAAGAAGCAAAGTGACGGGCAAGAAGTAGACTTATTAATATAGGCCACTTGTGAGGGACATAAGTTGGTAGGCAAGAGGGCTCTGCCTCAGTGTTTTATGAAGTCTGACTCCATTAAAAATTTTTTTCTGGGATTACGGGATCTTAGATTCCTGACCATGGACTGAACTTGTGAGTTTGGCAGTGAAAGTACTCAATCCTAACAACTGAACCGCCAAGGAATTCCCAACTCCTTTTTTCTGGTATTTGATTATTGAAACCTTTTAATGCTCAGGAAAAACCTCTTCTTTTTCAGGCTATCTGGACAAACCTTTTTCTTTAAAGCCTGAGGGTGCCTTCCTTTGAGACAAACTAGTTCAAACTGTAAGCTTCACCCAGTAATTAAATTTTCCTCTCAGATAAACTGCTCTCCCTTCAATTCCTAAGAATGTCTTATTAAACACAGATGCAGGGACTTCTCTGCCAGTCCAGTAGCTAAGATTCTGTGTGCCCACTCTAGGCGGCACTAGCTTGATTCCTGGCCAGGGAACTGAGATCATGCATGCCACATGGTGTGGCCAAAACAAAGCATTTAGATGCACATAACACTTATTCCCATGCGATGGAGAAAACAACCAACTTGTTCTGGGCACTGTTCCTACCACATAATCCATCCCTAGCAACCTGTCCCTCTCTCATGAATAGTCAAGCCCCTAATGTCCTTACTGCTTTGCTCACAGTCACCTAGCAGAGGGTTCTGTCCACTGTGATCAACCCATGGACCGTGAATATAATCAGCACGATGAGCAACAGCAATTTTACACTATTCTCTAGAGCCCCTTCCTGATGCTAACTGACACACTACTGAAGTTGGTAATTCAGGGTCCTTGTCTTTTCCAGGGAACACGGATGTGAATGAACCACACCTAATGAAGCCGCCTCCTTCACCTTACTGACTCCTTCCCAGAGACCATCATCAAAGGCCTATAATGAAGGTGTAAGATCAACAGACTTCAAAATTAAGGTTGAAAGACATAAATAGTAATGTGGTCTTCAAGAAAGCTCAATAGAACATTTACACAGTTAGATACTTGGCCATTTACACATATTCTTCTGTATGTGATATACACATCATTTCCTAAGTTTTAACATTCTGTGACTTCTAATGACTCTGAAGTACATAACAATCTCATATTACTCTTGGGAGAACTAAAGCCTTAACTTTTATTCCTATTATGGATTCTCTGATATGTAGGCTAATTTAAGAATTGTGTGAAAAATTCACCAAATTCATTACATTTGTAAGGATTATCCCCAGTAGCATGAGCTTTGTAATGAAACCTCAGGATGCATCATTTCATAAAATTCTTTCCACATTCAGTAAATTGCTATAGTTTCTAACCTGTATGAATTCTATCATTACATCAAAAGTGGAGCTACTTGACAAAAACTTTTTACAACACTTATTACATGTGAAACGTTGCTTTCAAACTAAATCCTCTATGTTTCAGAGGTTCCATCTTGAGGTACAAGCCTTAGCACACATATTAGTTTATGTGGTTTCCCTCAAAAGACATATGCGAGAAGTCTGGTGAATTGTGCAGTCAGGATAAAGCCTCTGCTCATATGCCTGCAGGGTTTCTCTTCAATGGACTCTCCATTGTTGCCTCATACTTGAACTCAAGGTAAAGATTTTGCCACACTTGTTGCATTTAAGGGGCTCCAGTATCTCCCTCATCTTATCTTTGGATAAAATCCTTGCCACACATATTGTATTTGTGTGGTTTCTCTCTAGGATAAATATTCTAATATTAAGTCACGAGTGAGCACTAATTTGGAACTTTGCCACACTCATTACATCTGTAATGTTCTATCCAGCATAGATTATTTGATGATGGATAGAATGTGAGCCCCAAGTAAAGGTTTTGCCCATTCCTGGCATTTGTGAGGTAATAATCTCCAGAAAGAAATCTTTGGTGAATGAATTCCTTGTCTAAGGGCTGGTCAACTAAACATACTTATCTGATTTCTCTCTCCAAGATGATATTTTCAATGAAGTCTAAGATGGCAACATCAGATAAATTAAAACACACCTTTAGTGTTCATCATCAATGTGGATTACCTGATGGAAAGGTAGGTTCCAAAGTACACTGATAGATTTCTGAAACTCATCATAATATCTGTCAGGTTTCTCTCTAACATGAAACTTCAGTTCATGTTAAGGTTGGAGACTCTGTGGACTGAAGACTTTGAGACATTCAACATATTTCTAGAGTTTCGGCCTAGTACAGATTATGTAATGGCAAGGCTTTGCCACACTCAGGATGTGCAAATTTCAATCCACTATGAATTTCCCAAGAATATACAGTGTCAATTTTGAATGAATGAAGACAGTCCCACATATATCACGTTAAATGATTGCCCCATTGTATTTATTACCTGGTGTGGAGTGATAGTTGAGATCTAATGAAAGGTTTTCAACAGTCTTTGTTTTTGAAAGATTTCCCTTTTGTATGAACACTCTGATGCTTTGCCAGGTACGCCTTTCGACTAAAGCAGCTGCCACACTCATTACATTTGTAAGGTTTAACTCCAGTATGAATTCTCTGATGAATTGCAAGACTTGAATTCCGATTGAAGACCTTGCCACACTCGTTACATTTGTAAGGTTTCTCTCCAGTATGAGTCCTTAGGTGCCTTGCAAGATATGAATTAAAACTGAAGACTCTGCCACATATATCACATTTACATAATTTCTGTCCTGTATGGATTATCTGATGTCTCTTGAAGTTCGAGCTGTGATTAAAGATTTTGCCACAGTCTTTACACTTGTAAGGTTTTTCCCCAGTATGAATTCTCCGATGAACTGCAAGGTATGAATTTTGACCAAACACTTTTCCACAGACATCACATTTATATGGTTTATCTCCTGAATGGATAATTTTATGTTGTTTGAGGTGTGAGCCAAAATAAAAGGTTTTGCTGCACTCATTACATTTGTAATGTTTCTCTCCAGTATGAATGACTTGATGACTGACGAGGGTTGATCTACTACTGAACATCTTGCCACACTCGTTACACTGGTAAGGTTTCTCTCCAGTATGAATTCTCTGATGACTTGCAAGGTTTCCTTTCTGACTAAAAGCTCTGCCACATTCATTACACTTGTAAGGTTTCTCTCCAGTATGAAGTCTCTGATGACTTGCAAGGTTGGCCTTGTGATGAAAAACCTTGCCACACTCATTACATTTATAAGGCTTCTCTCCAGTATGAATTCTGCGATGTTTTGCAAGGTATGAATTCTGACTAAACACCTTGCCACATTCATTACATTTGTATGGTTTCTCTCCAGTATGTATTCTCTGATGAACTGTAAGGTATGAACTTTGAGTAAACACTTTTTCACATATATCACATTTATATAAGTTCTCTTTTGTATGGATTATCTTATGCCCAGTGAGGTGCAAGCCATGGTAAAGGGTTTTGCCACACTTGTTATACTTGTAAGATTTCTCTGCAGTATGAATTGTTTGATGAATAGCAAGGTCTGAATGTCGACTAAAGACTTTGTGACACACGTTACAATTAAACATGTTTTCTTCTGTATGGATAAACTGCTGTTGGGTAAGGTTCAAGCCCTGATGAAAGGTTCCACCACTCTGATTACATTTGTAAGGGCATTCCATGTGTGTGCTCTGGTCTTGTGTTAGTATTGAAGGATGCATAAAATCATTCCCATATGAATTAGAAATGTTGGTTTGGACAAGGAGAGAAATTCCTTGAAGTAGTGAAAATGAAGCACTAATACTGATACTCTTGTCAGCTTGATTAAATTCATCAATCTCTTCACTTTTGTAAACATGCAGGTCATCCCAAAAGCTTAATGCAAGCCCGTTTTCAATAGGCTTGATTCCTACAATACTTCTACCGTGTTCCTCTCTCTCATCAGTGAGATTTTTGTCATGTGCTATAGGCTTTACTTTGTAATTTCTTGCCTCATCTCTTGGCTGAGACTCAAAGTCATATATATTTTCCTGGATTTCCCTGAGGTAAAAATTTTTTATTTTATTCCTTTCGTGTCTTCCCAATATCACTGTTTGGAATTCTTCTCCTCTATCAGTTTTTTCATTTAGTTGTAATTTCTCGATCACAAGTATATGAGAGATATCTACAAGATACAAAAAACTGTAAGTATCTCACTTATTATAACTCATAAATATTTCATGTTAAACATGATATTATACCAAACTAGTACTTACACAGAAAGGAGTTATGAAAATTGCCAACCATGATATAAAAACCTTTCAAACACAAATGGAATGATTCTTTACTAAAGGTAAACTGATCTGCGATAATATTACTTAATTTTAGGGCACCTAAATTTCAAACAGTTTGGCCACTTGATGGGAAGAGCCAACTCATTGGAAAAGACCCCGATGCTGGGTAAGACTGAAGGGAAAAGGAGAAAACGGCGGCAGAGGATGAGATGGTTAGCTAGTATCACTGACTCAATGGACATGAATTTGAGCAAACTCCGGGAGACCGTGAAGGACAAGGAAGCCTGGTGTGCTGCATTCCCAGGGTCACACAGAGACAGAACTGACTTATCAACTCAACAACAACAACTTTTCAAACAACCTATAATAAGAACACTCACACTGGAAAAACTTTTGTTACCAATCCAAGAAAGTGTAATGTTCAACCATGACACCAAAGCACATACCAATTAGCAGTAAACTTACCTACTGGTGCCTCAAAACTGAGGGGAAAAGAATATTATACATATATTGGGCATACTTGTTTAATACAAATGAATGCTAAAAGCCAGACAAAATCTACTGTAACAGTAAATAATCCAAAACTAACTTATTCAATGAATAATCTCAAAGAATGGTAGTTTCAACTTGGGAAACAAAGAATAGAGAAAATGGTGCATATGATAAAAAAGTTTTTTTTAAAAACAAAGTGTTCTTCTAAGTACTTCCCGTAAAACTATGTACCCATGAAGCCGCATAAAACATTCAGGAAGGCCACCTTCTGTAAATCAAAACTAAAGGTTAGTAAATGAAATAGTCTCTGTTTATACTGACAGCCATTAAATAGAGCAATTCCCTAATTCTGCAGTGCCCTAAAATATCCATTTCTTTGGCTCCAAAATGTATGTAATAAAGAGTGAGCAATTTGTGAATTTACTTTAACTAGGTTGATATACCATATTGCTGAGAACAAATTGAAAAGAAAAGCATACAATGTATAATGCAAAAAAGGGATAGCATAATAAACATGCTAGACTATTCGTGCATCTTTTTACACAAAAGACATTTCGACTTAGTATAAAAACTGCACTATTTCTGGCAATTTAAGAGCAGTCCAGTGGTTAGAAATCAGTACTTTCATTGCCATGGACCAAAGTTGCATTCCTTGAAGGAAGATCCCACAAGCAGCACAGTGGGGCCAAAAAACAAACACAAAAACCTAAAGACAAAAAAAAAATACTATTTATTTTTAAAGGCTTGAGTATAATTATCACAATTTTTCAAGTAAGGAAAGTGGAATCACAGATTTATGTACATGACCCCAACTGACACAGAAAGTAGTGAGAACCATGATGAGAACTGTGACCTAGAGACTGAGACAATATATTCTTAAACATGACCCTCATCCAAGCAGCATATTACAAAATACTGCAACAAATACCAGGAGCTTAGAAGGAAACTTCAAGGGAGATGCAAGAAGTGGGCTGTGTAACTAACTACTAAGGGGATTCAGCCACGCCTCCTGGAAATGGTTTCTGAGTTGTCACAGCTGCACACAGTGATTTAGGTTGGGTCATCAGAAAGCTGATCAATATACAGAGGTGTTATTTTTACAGTGTGAGTAATGTAGAAAGTGGAGGGGTGGGTGAAAGAGTACAGTGGAAATTGGGAAGTTCAGGAGAATAACTTAAAACATGCTAGGAAATAATCTTTCATCCACTCCAAGGGACCATATAAAGAAAGGTCAGAACTGAGAAAGGGACTGAGTGGAGCTCAGGGTATATGCATATATAGGAGCACAACTGTGTGAGGACAATTAAAATATTGACCTTAAAAGAACTGGCTTAGCAATAGTATACTACTAGTCCATTTTTAACTGGGGGAATTATAGTATGAGTATAGGAAAGAACCACATGAGATTTAAACACTGCAGAAGGAAATTAACTTTCAATCTACTATACTATTTGCTATGCAAACTGAATATTCCAATGACTATATTTCCATGCATATGTTCAATAAACATATACAAAATATTTCAGGAGACCGTGCGATATGATCTTAGCAGAAAGCAGAAGTGAAAACCAGGAGAAGACTATCAGAAGGAGATGAATCAGTTCATTCAGTGCACACACAAACAGAGCAAAGTAAAGAGGGGAGATCGTGGTTTTGGAATGAAGATCTCCTGGCTAGGCGAGAACACCCGGTATGGGGAAAAAAAGATAGCAGAAAGTGTTTGCTGAAGCCTGAGCAATTTCAGGATATGATCACAATAGTTAAGTAAGTAAAGAAAGAAAAAATGTTACTAAAATATTAATTACATAACATACTTTGAGTATATAAAATATTTACATCAACATCCCTTGTTATTAAACATGACAGTAGTTCTTTTAGCTAGCCTGTCTAAATACTGAAAGTCATATCATTAAATTTCTTAATACAAACTCTGCAAAGAAAAACAAAGCCATGAGGGAGTGACGTCAGCAGGACAGTAAACCACAGGCGCCCATTGCCCACGAGGGAGCCAAGTTAAAAACAATGAATGAAAAGCAGCTGGGGAAAATTCAACAAACCAGTCAAGAAGAGGCAGCACCCAAGCGAATGCTTGTCCTAAAACACTAGACGGAAAAACACAGGAAAGTTCATGACAATTTCTTGGCCTTCAACTTCCCTCCACTGCACTGAGAGTTAACTGGCACAAGTCTCCCCACTCCCAGAGGTTCCCTCGGGTAGAAATGCTAAAAACATGACAGAAACACTCAGTGAACACTAGAAATAGAAAAAAGTGGCCTAAACACAATAAAGGACATGTAATAAAAGCCACAGCTGATATCATAATCAGTGGGGAAAGACTTAAACCTTTTCCTTTAAGACGAGGAATGTAACAAAGATGTTTGCAATACTTCTAAAAGAGAAACTACGGAAATTCCTACCAAGAACATGTAGATATAAGAAAAACACATATAACCAATCCCAGCAGCAAATGAAGCAAATCCATCTCTTCTGAAAAATGAAATGTTCGAATACGTAAAACACCCCAGGAAATTCCCTGTAGGTCAGGGGTTAGGACTCCACACTTCCACTGTCAGAGGCCCAGGTTCAATCCCTGTTGGGAGAAGGAGGATCCCACAAGCCACATGGTAAGGCAAAAAAAAAGAAAACACACACACACACCTTGAATAGTTTGCAAAAAAAAAAAGAAATAATGAACTCAGAAAAACAACAATATACAAAACCAACAAACAAAAGTCAATACTGTTTCTATATATAAACAATAAAAAATCATGAAGGAAATTCAGAAAACTCCATTTAAAATATTATTAAAAAACTAAAGTACTTGATAAAATTTTACAGAAGAAGGCAAAGATATATGCTCTATGAACTAAAAACAGCTGAAAAATATCCCAAAGGACACAAATTAATGCAGACATCTCAAGTTTATGGACTAGAAATAAACATGGTCAGGGTGTAAATACTACTCTAAGCGATCAACAGTCCAAGGTCATACCACCCTGAACAACCCCGATCTCCTCTAAGTAATCAACAAATTTAACCCAATCCCTAATTAAACCCTGATAGTGTGTCTTAAATAGATAAATCCATTGTTAAGATTCAAATGCAACCTCAAAAGACACTGAAGGACTTTCCTGGTGGTCCAGTGACTAAGACTCCATACTCCCAATGCAAGAGACCTGGGCTCCATCCCTGGTCAGGGAACTAGATCCGACATGCTGCAACTAACACTTGGTGCAGCCGACAGAAAAGCCAAGGTTAAAAAGAACAGAGTTGGAGCTTTCACAATTACTTTTAAAATTCTCAGAAACCTAAACTAATCCAAGCAGTGTGGTATTAGCACAAAGACCAGTGGCATACAACAGTGGCATGAGAAATAAAGTCTTGTGTATGTGGTCCAAGGGGATCCCCATGTTCAGCAAGAGGATGTGGACCACCCAATGGGGGAAGGACAGGCTATTAAACAAAAAATGAGTTATGGTTCCTATTGAAAGTTTCAATCCACTTCATAAGTTCTCTAATTTAGATGTTTTAAACTTAGCTGTTGATGTAAAAGAACAATGGCACACAGGTGACCAAAAGATGGCATTAGTAACAGTTTACAAAACAGCCTCACAAACGAGAATGGGAACTTGGACAGCGTTATCCTGAAGAGAAATCCCTATACTGCTTGCTGAGACTGTAAGTGAAGTCACTCAGTTAGCGTCTGACTCTTTGCGACCCCATGGACTGCAGCCCGCTCAGGCTCCTCTGTCCATGGGATTCTCCAGCCAAGAATACTGGAGTGGGTTGCCATTTCCTTCTCCAGGGGACCTTCCCAACCCAGGGATCGAACCTGGGTCTCCTGAATTGCAAGCAGACGATTTATCCTCTGAGCCACCAGGGAAGCCCCTGCTGAGAATGTAAGGGGATGGTTATTGCACATGTGAACATCACTGTCACAATTCCATTCAGACAGGCTTTTGTGACATTGTTCAAAACCAGAAAAACACCTAGAAAGATTTATCAGCCAAGCTCTGGGGATATTTATTTCATATCATAGAATATGCAGACCATATCAATATAGCATGAAGTGGTTATTTTCTATATGAGCGACTTCACTTTCACTTTTCACTTTCATGCATTGGAGAAGGAATTGCAACCCACTCCAGTGTTCTTGCCTGGAGAATCCCAGGGACGGGGGGAGCCTGGTGGTCCGCCGTCTGTGGGGTCACACAGAGTCGGACACGACTGAAGTGACTTAGCAGCAGCAGCGCAAAAAGATTACAATATATGACGAATAGTTCAGTTCAGTCGCTCAGTCGTGTCTTTGCGACCCCATGAACCTCAGCACACCAGGCCTTCCTGTCCATCACCAACTCCTGGAGTCCACCCAAACAAACCCATGTCCACTGAGTTGGTGACGCCACCCAACCATCCCATCCTCTGTTGTCCCCTTCTCCTCCTGCTCTCAATCTTTCCCAGCATCAGGGTCTTTTCCAAAGAGTCAGCTCTTCGCATCAGGTGGCCAAAGTATTGGGAGTTACAGCTTCAACATCAGTCCTTCCAATCAATACCCAGGACTGCTCTCTTTTAGGATGGACTGGTTGGATCTCCTTGCAGTCCAAGGGACTCTCAAGAGTCTTTCCAAACACCACAGTTCAAAAGCATCAATTCTTCCGTGCTCAGCTTTCTTTATAGTCCAACTCTCACATCCATACATTACCAGTGGAAAAACCATAGCCTTGACTAAACAGACCTTTGTTGACAAAGTAATGTCTCTGCTTTCTTTTTCAAAATAATCTGTCAACCAGTAAACCCACCCAATAGATAAGTTACACAGAAGAAAAATTTCCTCTGAGAGTTCAGATAAGAAGTAAATGTTTACCAAAAAAAAAGAAGTAAATGTTTGTACTTTTCATAGAATTCTCTGATGAGGGGAAAGTCTGCATACACTATTAATAATGAAGCTTCCCCTCGGCCCTTCCTGTTATATCCTCAAAGGCATGTATCTCACTCCACAGACCAGGACTCTTTTTTGTCTCGTTACAAAGTGGGTAAAATATTCAAATAAGAAACAGAAATACCTCCACATAAGAGGAAAGACACATGACGTGCTGTGGCTTTGCCAGAATCCTAGTCTCTTGCTCAACTGAGGATTGATGGGAATACAAAGAGGAACAGAAAAATATTTCCAAAATTTACCTGCTGTTTATCTCCTTCTGAATACAAAGGGAACAGTATAATGCACAGAAACATAGCTCTTTTCCTAAGACTTCTAAATCAAAAGCACATAGGTAGGAAACAGGAAAAGGGGTGTGTTAAAAGTTTCCCATTGAACTTTATCACTACAAAAGCTCTGGAACAACTCTTGATGTATCATGAAGTGGGCAGATCGTCAGAGGAAAAGGTAGATTTAAACTCCTGAGGCTGCGTCCTAAAGCTCTTCATGTCTGAATCAACAGGGATTTCAGATCAGTCAAGTAAAATCAGGGCTCCCAAGAGGCACACAGTGGGAAATGCAGAGATATCCCAGGGCAGACCCCAGCTTCAAAGGGAAGTGATCCTCACCCAGGGAGACGAGGTTCCTGAGGGTCTCCAGCATCACGTCCCTGTACAAGGCCCTCTGAGCAGGGTCCAGGCACTCCCACTCCTCCTGAGTGAACTCTACAGCCACATCCTTGAAGGTCAGCTGTGCCTGAAATGAAAACACATTTCACCAAGGGCCATGAGAAGAGCTCTTATTTTCACACAAATGGAGAAGAGGAGAGAGGGGTTAGGATGAACTCAGTTGAAGTAATATTCTGACAGATCCATGGAAAGCTATTTGGAGAAAATTATGGGCCTTTAATTTTAATTCCTTATGCTTTTACCCAGAGATTATGATAACCTCTAACCAATGTGGAGGATGATTGATGTCCAATGTGGAGGTAAATCAATGTCCATTTTTGTGGACACTACATGAAATACATATAAATAAGATTTAATAATGAGTAGTTTCTCCAGAAGTGTTAGAGTATGTGTTTGTTACACTCTGACTGCTATTCAGTATCTAGATGAGCTACACTACGAGTGATGGAATCAGAAACAACTGAGTCAACAGTGCTTTAAAAAAACGGTCAAAATCTTAAACCATGATTACAATGACTAACGGTGTTCGAATACTTCAAAGATGCTAAGTAATACTCTAAATGCTTTATGGCTATGAACTCTTTTTTAATCAACATCATAGCTCAGTAGAAAAAGATAAAAATCCAGAAAAAAACGAAACAGCTGGGACAAAACAGAAATGATACTCAGTTGTGGATGTGTCTAGTGGTGAAAGTATGTCCGAGGCTATAAGGAACAATACTGCATGGGAACCTGGAATGTTAGGTCCATGAATTAAGGTAAATTGGACATGGTCAAGCAGGAGATGGCAAGAGTGAACTAAAATGGACAGGAACAGGTGAATTTAAATCAGGTGACCATTATATCTACTATCGTGGGCAAGAATCCCTTAGAAGAAATGGAGCAGCCCACACAGCCAACAGAAGACTCTGAAACGCTTGGGTGCAGTCTCAAAAAGGATAGAATGATCTCTGTTCACCTCCAACACAAACCATTCAATATCACAGTAGTCCAAGTCTATGCCCCAACCACTAATGCTGAAGAAGATGAAGTAAAATGGGTCTCATGAAGACCTACAAGACATCCTAGAACCAAAAAAAGATGTCCTTTCCTCACAGAGGACTGGAATGCAAAAGTAGGAAGTCAAAAGATACCTGGAGTAGCAGGCAAGTTTGGCCTTGGAGTACAAAATGAAGCAGGGCAAAGGCTAACAAAGAATTTTGTCAGGAGAATGCACTGGTCATAGCAAACACTCACTCCCAACAAGACAAGAGACAACTCTGCACATGCACACCACCAGATGAACAATTCTGAAATCAGACTGATTATATTCTTTGCAGCCAAAGATGGAGAAGCTCTATACAGTCAGCAAAAACAAGACAGGGAACTGACTGTCACTCAGATCAAGAGCTACTTATTGCAAAATTCAGACTTAAATTGAAGAAAGTAGGGAAAACCACTAGCCATTCAGGTATGACCTAAAGCAAATCCCTTAATGATTATATAATGGAGGTGACAAACAGGTTCAATGGATCAGATTTGGTAAACAAGAGTGCCTGAAGAACTATGGACAGAGGTTTGTAACACTGTGTAGAAGCAGTGACCAAAAACATCCCAAAGAAAAAGAAATACAAGAAGGCAAAGTGGTTGTCTGAGCACGCCTTACAAAGAGCTCAGAAGAGAAGCAAAAAGCAAAGGAGAAAGGGAAGATACACCCAACTGAATGCAGAGTTCCAGACAATAGCAAGCAGAGATAAGAAAGCCTTCTTAAGTGAACAATGCAAAGAAATAGAAGAAAAGAAGAGAAGGGGAAAGACTAGAGATTTATACAAGAAAATTGGAGATAGAATATTTCATGTAAGCATGAACATAATAAAAGGACAGAAATGGCAATGACCTAAGAAATAGAAGAGATTAAGGAGGCAAGCATACACAGAAGAACTATCAAAAAAGCTCTTAACAACCTGGATAACCACGATGGTGTGGTCAGTCACCTAGAGCCAGAATTCTGGAACGTGAAGTCAAGTGGGCCTCAGAAAGCATTACTACAAACAAAGCTAGTGGAGGTGATGGAATTCCAGCTGAGTTATTTCAAACCCTAAAAGATGATGCTGTGAAAGTGTTGCACTCAATATGCCAGCAAATTTGGAACACTCAGCTGTGGCCAAAGGACTGGAAAAGGTCAGCTTTAATTCCAATCCCAAAGGACAGTGCCAAAGAATGTACAAACTACTGTACAACTGCACTCATTTCACATGCTAACAAGGTAATGCTCAAATGTGCTCCATAATAAGAGAAGCCACCTCCCTGTGAAGCCTGAGCTCGGGGGCACCCGAACTAGAGAAAGCCTGGTTGCAGCAAAAAAAACACAGTGCAGCCAAGGAAACCCAGCACAGTCGAAAATAAATAAATAACAAAATAAAATTTTTGAAAAAATTTAGAAAAGTTGCAGCATAAAATATCAGCACATTAAAATCAACTGCATTTCTGTCTACACACAATGAACCATTTCGACAGAAAATGAGAGAACAATCCTATAGAAAACCTGGGAAAAAGATCAGACAAGTAGGTGTGAGACCTCCACACTGAAAAGTACTAAACTTTAAAACAAAAGTCTCTGGAGATATATATAAATAGAAACACACCCTGGAGTGGGAACTTTATGCTTTTAAAACGGCCAAATTAGGGTGGGAGGGAGGCTCCCAAGGGAGGGGATGTATGTATACCCATGGCTGATTCACATTCTTGTATGGCAGAAGCCAACATAACATTGCAAAGCAACTATCCTCCAATTAAAAATAAATTTTAAAAAATGTACGGGACTTCCCTGATGGTCCAGTGGCTAAGACCCCATGTTCCCAATGCAGATGGTCCAGGATCCATCCCTGATCAGGGAACTAGATCCCACACGCTGCAATGAAGAATTGCATGTTGCAACTAAAGAACCTGAATGCTGCAACAAAAACTGAAGATCCTGCAATGCCAAAACTAAGACCCAGTGCAGCAAATAAATAAATATCAAAAAATGCAAATAAAAATATATGATTTAAAAAATTCCTTCATTTGCAACCCAGCAAGACCTGGTATACCTCTATAATTTTTCAATGGAAATTAAGAGGCAGTTGAGCTGATTAAAAACAGATAACATTTTCTTTCCGTAGAAATAGCAAACTACAAAAATCAAGCCAATAAGATTTCATTGTAAAATTTTCTTAAAAAAAAAAATGACCCAAAGAGAGACTTCTCTGGTGATCCAGTGGTTAGGACTCCAGGCTTCCACTGCAGGAGGCACAGTATACAGATTTAAGGAATTCCTGTGCCATTTTTTGCAGTTAAAGAAAAAAAAAAATCATTCCTAAATTCATAGGGAATCTCAAGAACCAGCAAACAGCTAAAATATTCTTGAAAAAGAGGATGAATGTACAAGTGTTAGGCAGGATACTTTGGAGCCAGGGAAGAATAGAGAATCCAAAAAAGGACATTTGAAGGACAGGCTGAGAATATGACTTTACCTGAGAAAGAGCCATTCCTGACTCCTGTTCTGCTTCCTCCTCTTCCTCTTAGCAGGACACACAAAAAGGGAGAAAACAAAATATTAGACCAACCGGTAAAACTAGGATTTGTCTGTTAATGTAAAAGATCATTGACAACTTTACCAAGTACCCACCAGAAAGATCTAAAATTATTTATTACATACCAAAGAGCTTTTCCAGTACAAAGGGAAAAGAAGAGAAAGCAAGTAGGCCTCCAAGAAACCTGAAACACATTTTCAAAAGAATGAATTTTTATCACCTAATATTTGTGGTGTCAGCATTTTAAAAATTTCACAATGTATTATATTACTATTTAAAGAATGATTTGATTATAGAAAAGCACCAAAGCTTATTAACAAAAGTTAATGATCATTTCCAGGGAAGCAGAAACTGAATAAACTTAAAATTTTTTCCAAGCTACAAAAAAGAATTATATGTAAAGATATACGAAAGAAAAGTAGGCGCATCACAAAAAGGAGCATTTTCAATGTTCCTTGGTTTTGAATTGACTTTTCTTTACTTATGCTTTGGCTGCGCTTGGTCTTCGTTGCTGTGACAGGGCTTTCTCTATTGCGGTGTGCAGGCTTCTCATCGTGGTGGCTTCTCGTTTCAGCACACGGGCCTAGTTGCCCCACTGCATGTGGGATCTTCCCGGACCAGGGATCAAACCTGTGTGCCCTGCCTTGGCAGGCAGATGCTTTACCACTGGACCACCAGGAAAGTCCTCAATGTTCCTTTTAAAAGGCACCATGCAGTGGCAGATTCAATCACCTCTTGCCCCACTTGTCCTCTCCTACTCCTGTGCCCCATGCCAAGCAAAGGGAAGGGGGCGGCTCGCAACTGAGTGAATCAAGTCCCTGGGTGCGCTAGTGGCAAAGAACCTGCCTGCCAATGCCGAAGACTTAGGAGATGCAGGTTCCATCCCTGGGTCGGAAGACCCCCTGGAGGAGAGTGTGGCAACTCACTCTGGTATTCTTGAGAATCCCACGGACAGAGGAGCCTGGCGGGCTACAGACCATGGAGTCGCGAAGGGTTGGACACAACTGAAGTGACTTAGCAGCAGCAGCCCCCTGGCTAAACAGGGCTTGCAAATACAAGTTATCCTCTGATATGAAGAATTACAGAATGCACAAGACACAAGTCCTGCTATTCTCATCCTCATCTGTACAATTAGAGACATTTTATCACATTCTAAAATAAGAAATCATGTATCACAACTTATCTACAACCAGACACCTCACCATCCACCTGCATCCGGTTCCCACTACCCACCTTCTACTAGGGGTTTCCATTCTAGTCGGTTCATCTGTCTCTTTTCTTCCCCTCCGCTCGCCTGCTGTTCCAGTTTCTTCCCTCACACCTGTCCTGCCCACTCTGTAAACTGTTCCCCTCGAGATGCTTGTCTCTGCATCCTTTCTGACGGTCCTCCATCTGTGTTTCTGCCTTTCTTGCCCCTCCCTGCTCCCTCTCTGCCCTCCAGTTACACCCCTTCTCTCCTTCTTCCACTCCTCTTTTCCCCCCTCTCTGACACCCCAGCTGGTGATGCATCCTTCCTGCTCTCACTTCCTCTTGTGGTCACACTTGATTCTCCTTCTTTCCCAGCGCCATGCTGCTCTGCAGCCCAAGCGTCCAGCTCTTTCATCCTCTCACCTCACTCTGTGTGAAGTGCGTCTCCTTTGGTGGCCCTGCCCCACCGCTGATCCAAGGCCCCTCTGTTACTCTCTGTCAGCTACGAACTGGCACTTGCCATCTACCTACATGCTAGTAGACATGTCTGAATGTGAGAGCTGGACCATTAAGAAGACTGAGCACCGAAGAATTGATGCTTTTGTACTGTGGTCCTGGAGAAGGCTCTTGAGAGTCCCTTGGACTGCAAGGAGATCACACCAGTCAATCCTAAAGGAAGTCAACCAAGAATATTCACTGGAAGGACAGATGTTGAAGCTGAAGTTCCCATACTTTGGCCACCTGATGGCAAGAGCCAACTCACCAGCAAAGACCCTGATGCAGCAGAAAATGAGAAGGTTGCATACCATCACCGACTCAATGAGTATGAGTTTGAGCAAACTTCGGGAGATAGTGGAGGACAGAAGAGCCTGGTATGCTGCAGTCCTGGGGGCCACATAGAATCAAACAGGACTTAGCAACTAAACAATAATAATCTACCTGTCTACCTCTACAAGGGCTAATTCATGTGCTGCTGCAGCTGCGGACCTTCAATACCTCCTGAAAGGAGTTCACAGTGGAGAGCAGAAATGAGGCATCTGTGATTGGGGGAGAAACTGGCAGATGAGGTCTTCAGATAGGTATTTTTAGGAGCCAATGTTATGAGCCTAATTCTTGTATTTCCCCATATCTAGAAAAGCACTAAAGTCCTCCATGGTGATGACTGTTTCTTGTGATTAGCAAAGGTTCACAAAAGTAGTAGAAAACTTCCGAAAAAAAATATGTGCTTGATTGCATGTAATCCCCCTTCACCAAACTCTATATACTGACCTTTCCCCCTGCCTCTTTGCAGCAGCTTCTCAGAGCTCTGTGAAGTGCTGTTTCCTGGACTGCAGTCCTCATTTTGCCCCAAACAAAACTTTACCTGCAAACCTCACACTGCGCATTTTTTTAAACTTGACATCTCCCATCCCTGGAGATCCAACTTTTTAAAAAACCTACATCTTTATTCACCTGCTATTGTCAATGCTTAATCTTTCATTTCACTCTGTTTACAAGTCCCTCAGCCACAGTCTATCCCTATGGAATCTCCCTCATCCTCTTCTCATTCTGTTTTTCTCTCAGTTGCTCATCATCTGCTTCTCCTGAGCCCTCTGACCCACGTATTTACAGGGCTAAGACATCTGCCTACAGAAAAAGAAACAAAACAAAACTTTTTCCATCATGTGGAATTTGGAACAGAAGACCACTGTGTTTCACAAGGCTAGCTCAGGTCACCTCCCATTACAAGGGGAGGCTTGCTGGGCAGAAAGACTGGCCTCAGGAGATGGGAGGACCGAGGTGATGGCAGGGAGGAGAGGGTCTTAGGAGAGGGGCAGGCTGTCCTGAATCCCAGAGATAGGGACCAGAGTGAGGGGACAAAGTAGGTGATTGAAGAGTTAATCCAACTAGGGGATTGTCAGTAGAATAAATACGGGAGACTCCGGCAAGTTAATGATTACTCAAGAAAGCAGGCTTGTTTAGCAACAAAGCTATTCAACAGATGCTCAAGAGGACCCTGAAACAATGTAACAACGGTGGCATGAGCCCCACACCCTGATCAGTGAGCTGGGTAAATTACCACACGCACTGTGCACACATGAAAAAGCACTAATTTGTGAAGCTAGCTTGACCAGGTAGGAACAACAAAAAACTCCCCTGCAACCGGTTGGTGGGACTGGTGCAGGAAGGCTGACATCTACTCAAGAAAGACAAGGAAAGTCTTCTCTCCACGTCAACCCCCTCGCCACTTTCCCTCTGTCGATAAAGCTGTAGCCCAGCAAGTTCTCTGGGCTTTGCATCCTCTCGGCTGTCCGCTTGTAAGACTCACAAACTTCCTATTCTAATAAATCACTTATCTATCACTCTGCCTCTCACTGATTTTTTTTTTTTTTTTTTGCACTGAGACTGAAAGGACT
This sequence comes from Procapra przewalskii, assembly GCA_006410515.1. NCBI lineage: Eukaryota > Metazoa > Chordata > Mammalia > Artiodactyla > Bovidae > Procapra > Procapra przewalskii. Next base: position 1,008,341 of record SJYF01000403.1, read on the forward strand.
GTGGTGTGGAAGCTCGGCGGCGACCCCTTCCACCGCCACCAACGACACAAAAGAGCGTCACCAGGTCCCGCCAGGAGGACGGGGCCTCTCCCTGGGCGGGAAGGCCAGCGCTGCCCTCCAGGGCTCCAGAGAGCGGGCTGGCAGGAGAGGGGCGCGAATCCGCCTGGCAAAAGAGGGCTTAACTGGGGAGCGGAGGGACTAACGGGTTTTTCAGCCAGAAAATGTAGCAAAAGGCGGCGTCTACCTGGACTGAAGGCAGAAGAGCTGAGGCACCGACCTCCGGACGAATCTAAACCCCAAACCCCCGACCTGCACGAGGACTTCTGGATTTACCTGGGGGTGGAAGGGCCAGGTGCTCAGAGGTCAGCCATCTAGTCACTCCAAAGCTCCCGAGGTTTGAGTGACGGAGGAGGCGCAGCGGGAATTCACACAGAAAGCTGACGCTTAAGCCGCGGCGGTTCAACGTTCATTCCGCGCTCCGCGCTTCCCGTTCCGCAACCAACTGCGCACGCGCGGACTTGGACACCGGCCCTCCGGGGGCGCTGGGCGGGGCGTCGGCCTCAGGCCGGGTGCGAGCCGCGTGTG
>SJYF01000403.1:1008936-1032505 GCA_006410515.1 Procapra przewalskii
GGAGGGCGGGCGGGGCCCGGCGCCTCCAGGAGCCCCGAATGTGCTGTTACCTTACCGTCTTGAACCTTTGGGAGTAAAAGCGTACGGCCGTGTGGGCTACCTTGGTGGGAAGCTAATCTGTTTCCTCCTAACAAGTGGAGAACGGTTACGGGAAAGCCTGCTTTTGCCAGCAGGTTGCTCGCACTTCGAGTGGTTGCTGTGCCAGTGAAGTTGCTCAGTCGTGTCCGACTCTGCGGCAGTTATAATTCGCTTGAGCAAATGGGACGACAGAGGATGAGATGGTTGGACGGCATCACCGACTCAATGGACGTGAGTTTGAGTAAACTCCCGGAGTTGGTGATGGACAGGGTGGCCTGGTGTGCTGCAGTCCATGGGATCACAGTCAGGCAGGACTGAACAGTTTAGGGAAACAAGAACTTGGCATGCCCTTCAGTATTACAAAATTAGAATGAGTGATGAAAGTCTCCCACTGAAGAATGGGCCATTTCACACCAACATCTTACAGAATACTTTTCCCTTTCTATAATCTTCGTTCTGGCAGGACAACTAACTCAACGCCTTGGTTCCAGAGCCTCAGGGACATAACCTAGCATCTGAGACTGGAGCACCAACGGCATGTAGTAATTTCTGTCACTAATCACTGCAATACATTTTAAAAATGCAATATTAAAAAAATTCTTATAAATTGCATTCTTCTTTTTGCTCGTGTTTTACTTGCCTTTTAAAATCACATCCGCTCCCACCTCCAGTTTGAGATATACCTGACTGAGTTTAATTTGCACGGCATGATATTCTTATAGAGACTGAAATTATCGCAGTAAGTTTAATAAGCATTTCTCATCGCATGTTATACTCTCAGGATAAATAACAAACTGCAGACATGTTCTCTCCCTCACATCTTTTCACCTTTTCTCTGTTCTTTAGGTAGAAATGGGATATTGCAGAAATTAATTTTTATTAAAACTATGATGGCCATTTAACTAGTAGCTAATATTAGGGAAAATATGAGACTGACATTTTGCTGAAAATCAGACAAAATCTAAAAATGAAAAGGGTTTTACTTGAAACCTTCACCATTCTTGGTCACTCAGCAGTCATACTGCTACAAGGACGGTAAAGACTAAGTGTTCACAGATTTAGAAGGGGCAGAGGATGCATCAAATCACACAGCTCACCCTCCAGACTTCCTCTTACCATATCTATCATTATTCACTTCTTGTATCTAAAATTGTCATTCGGCATAAAATTTCAGTCTATCCAAGGCCATTCTTGAAGTAGAAGACAGGGTTCACCCACTCATTCATGTCTGACTCTTTGCAACCCCATGGACTGCAGCACACCAGGCTTCCCTGTCCTTCACCAACTCCCGGAGCTTGCTCAAGCTCATGTCCATTGAGTCAAGAGATGCCATCCAACCATCCCATCCTCTGTCATCCCCTTTTCCTTTTGCTTTCCATCCTTCCAGCACCAGGGTCTTTTCCAATGATAGTTCTTTGCATCAGGTGGCAAAATATTGGAGTTTCAGCTTCAGCATCAGTCCTTCCAATGAATATTTCAGGACTGATTTCCTTTAGGATTGACTGGTTTGATGTTGCAGTCCAAGGGACTCTCAAGAGTCTTCTCCAACACCACAGTTCAAAAGCACCAATTCTTCTGCACTCAGCCTTCTTTATGGTACAACTCTCACATCCACACGACTACTGGAGAAACCTTAGCTCTGACTAGACGAACCTTTGTCCGCAAAGTAATGTCTCTGCTTTTTAATTTGTTATCTAGGTTTGTCATAGCTTTTCTTCCAAGGAGCTAGAGCCATTTAATTTCATGGCTGCAGTTACCATCTGCAGTGATTTTGGAGCCCAAGAAAATAAAGACAGGGTTACATGAAGCAAATAAAAGCTTTGAAAGCTTCCATTTAAACTTGAAACATGCCTCTCCGCTCATACCAAATTGGCCCAGGAACTTAAAAAGACAAGCTTGCATGAAATGGGCAAAAAAAAAGTGCAAATCCTCTCAAGTGAAAGGGAGGGTTCCCTTAGTCTAGTGACCAAACTTGATATCAAAGGGCAGACACACATGATCTCACAGGTTGATAAATGGCTGTACATAATATTACTATACATGAATAACTGCAGCATCTATCAGAAGTGACTTTTCCCTTCATTTATACTAAATAAAATTACTGATATTAGATAAAATAGGGCATATCACTACAAACTATGCAGACATGAAAAGAATAGAAAGGAACTTACAAAAACTCTACAAGATTATAAGATGAAATGTACTAATTCCATGAAACCCATAACCTACAACAAATCACCAATATTAAACATTTGGATAACTGCTTTGAACTGCAATGCAAATTTATAATTTCAAAATGCCCACCACCTAAGAAAGAAACTCAAAAGCAGAGATAGTGACTGTGAGAGCTTAATTAAACTCCTCCATCATGCTCTGCATAGACCCTGCCTGGACTTTCTACCTGTTCCCTCCAGATGTACCTTGTAGCTCCTCAACAGTCTGTGTAATAAACATCTCCACTTCACTCTCCCTTGAAGTCTTTGGCAGGACTGTTGCCTAACATTCAACACTCAGGGGCTCTACTTTACAAAAGGTAATTTAACAAAGTTCCAACAATGACATTTTACAATTCTATCAAATTTTAAAAGAATTACTGGAAATTCTATGTGATTTATTTTCAAGAAAAGAAACAGAGGAAACACCTGTCAACTCAATTTATGAGGCCAGAATTACTAGGAAACAAAACTAGACAAATAGAAAATGAGAAAGTTAAATTAAATCCCCCATGAAGATTCAAATCCCCCATGAAGATTCAAAAATCCATCATATTAGTAATAGAAATGTAACATAAAGATTTCATATTAAAGATAACATAAATCAAGGAATTCCCTGGTGGTCCAGGGTTAGCACTCATTGCTTTTACTTGTGGGGCCCAGGTTCAACCCCTGGTCAAGGAGCTAAGATCCTGCAAGCTATGCAGCTCACCAAAAATGATAATATAAATAACAATCAAGATCACTTAGCAAAGATAAATACATTATTCTTGGTTGTAAACAAATTCTATGTGGAGGATATTCAGTGTCCCACAAAAAAGATTTCCTGTCACCCTTTTGCCATCTCAGTTCTTTCACTGAATTAAAGCCCCAAACTAATTGTTTTTATGTTTATACTGCATCTACTTTGTACCCTTCATTGCCTTTTGAGCATCATTGCATCCTAAGAGTCCCAAAACAACCCAGTAACGCCCTGCTATAAAACAGAACACATACATCTGTCAGGAAAAAAATTCTGCTAAAGAAATGATTCAAAGTATTTTTTATTACAGCATAAAAGTAAACAAAAAACATTATCAGGTAATAGCCTAATTTGAAATTGAACAGCATTTGGAAAATAAAGTAAATTGTTTCATTATATTATCTAGTCAACATTTCCAAAATATTAATTAGAGTAAAAATATCCCCAGAAGTTTATTTAAATAGTATCTTACAAGTATTTTCCAAAACCATATTGAACGTCTGCTGTGGAAAACAAATGTAATAAATTATTAGCAAGACAAAAAGTGTAATTTTCCAAGCCAATTAAGTCAGGAGGTTCAGGAGTAAGCAAATCGGTGTTTTGCCTTTTTTTTTTTTCCCAAAGTAGAGAAGTTTAGCTTTACTGCTTTGCCAAGCAAAGGGGCCACAGTGGGCTAATGCCTTCAATACTGTTTCAAATGAGAGGGTAGGGAGGAGTTTTATAGCAACGGCTCAAAATGGGTGTGGCCAGCTCGTGGCCACTTCTTTGACTGGCTGGTGCTGAGGTTAGCAGGAGCCAGCATCACTAACCTTCTGGCTCCAACTGCTCTGGCTCCTACACGCTGGTTGGGCAGCAGGCTTAGTGTCTCCCAGCTGGTGGGGGGTTCGGTAGCTGGAGCCTGGACTTACTGAGGCTCAGGTTCTTTGTGTCTCAGCGCAGAAGGAATTCAGTCAAGTGACAGGCAAGGAAGGAACAGACTTACTAATATAGGATACTTGTGAGGCACACTAGTTGGCAGGTGAGAGGGGTCTGCTTCAGTGAAGTTTTATGAAGTCTAATCCCATTAAAAAAATTTTTTTTTTGGCTTATGGGCTCTTAGTTTCTTAACCATGGGTTGAACCTGTCAGCTTGGCAGTGCGAGTACTGACTGGACTGCCAGGGAATCTCCCCTGATTTCATTTTTGATGTTTGACTATTGATACTTTTTAATGCTCAGGAAGAACTTTTTCTTTTTCAGCCTATCGGAACAAACTAATTAAAGGAAAAAAAAGCCTGAGTGCTCCTTTGAGACAAACTGGAAGTTCAAACTGTAAGCTTGCCCTCCATGAAGGCTCATCCCAGTAATTAAATTTTCCTCTCATCTTAACTGCTCTCCCTACAATAAGACTCATGTCTCATTAAACACAGAGGCAGGGACTTCCCTGGCAGTCCAGTGGTTAAGACTCTGTGCTTCCACTGTAGTGGGCACAGGTTTGATCCCTGGTTAACTAAGACCACATGTGCCACATGGTACAGCAAAAAAAAAAAAAAAAAACCAGCACACAGATGTAAACACCACCTATTCCCATGCAATGGAGAAAGTAACCAACGTTTTCCGGGCACTGTTCCTACCACACAATCCGTCCCTAGTAACCTGTCCCTCTCCTCTCATGAATAGTCAAACCCCTTAATGTCCTTACTGCTCCGCTCACGGTCACCTAGCAGAGGATTATGTTCTGTAACTCACTGTGATCTATCCATGGATTCTGAACATAACAAGCACAATGCGAAATAGCAATTTTACACTATTCTCTGCCCCTCCCTGATGCTAATTAATACACTACTGAATTTGGTTAATTCAGGGTCCTTGTTTGACCAGGGAACGTGGATGTGAATCAACCAAATCTAATGAAGTCAGCTCCTTCATTGACTCCTTACTGACTCCTTCCCAGAGACCATCACCAAAGACCTGTAATGAAGATTAAGGTCAACAGACTTCACACCTCAGGTTGAATGGCATAAATTGTAATGTGGCCTCTTCAAGAAAACACAATTAATAGAATATTTACAGAGTGAAGACGATTGCCAATTTATACGTTTTCATGTCATATACAAATCATTCCATAAGTTTTAACTTATTGTGACTTGTAATGATTCTGAAGAACATAATGATCTCCCATTAATCTTAAGAGAACTGCAGACTTATTCCTTTTATAGATTGGCTGCCACACAGGCTAATTTAAGAATTGTGCAAAAACTTTACCTACTTCATTATATTTGTAAGGATCATCCCCAATGAGGCGTTTTGAGACGAAACCTCAGGAAGCACTGTTTTATCAAATCCTCTCCACATTTAGTAAATCTCTTTAGTTTCTGACCTGTATGAATTGAACCATCACACCAAAGTTGGAGATACCTGATGAAAACTTATTTCAGTGATTTTTATCTTCAGGTACAAGCCTTAGCACACGTACTAGTTTGTGTGGTTTCTTTCAAAGGTATATACTGAGAAGTCTGGTGAATTGTGCAGCCTGGATAACACCTCCACTCATAACTCAGTAGGGTTTCTCTTAAATGGACTCTCCCCTGCTCAAGGTAGAAGATTTTGCCGCGCTTGTTACATTAGTAAGGGATAATTCCAGTAACTCGCCATCTTATGATCTTTGGGTAAAATCCTTGCCATACATATTATATTTGTGTGGTTTCTCCCCAGGATAAATATTCCAATATCGAGTGATGAGTGAGCATTAATTTGGAACCTGGCCCCGTTCATTACATATGTAATGTTCTATCCAGCACAGATTATTTGATGACTGGTAGAATGTGAGTCCTGAGTAAAGGTTTTGCTCATTCCTAGCATTTGTGAGGTAATCTCCAGAAAGAAATCTTTGGTGACTGAATTCTTTGTCTAAAGGGCTGGTCAGACTAAACATACTTACCTGATTTCTCTCCAGAATATTTTCAATGAAGCCTAAGATGGCAACACTTGCTAAAAACACTTCCTTAAAGTTTGTCATCAGTGTGGGTTATCTGACAGTAAGGTAGGCTTCACAATACACTGACACATTTATCAGTCATTTTATTTGTCAGGTTTCTCTCCAACAGGACACATCGGTTTACCTTAAGGTTTTAATTTTGACTCAAAATTCATTGAGCCTCTAGCTCAATACATGCCTAGAGCTTCTGTCCAGTTCAAGTAGGTGAAATCACCCCTGAATATTCATTGGAAGGACTGATGGTGAAGCTGAAGCTCTGGCTACCTGATGTGAAGAGCCGACTGATTAGAAAAGCCGTGATGCTGGGACAGACTGAAGGCAAAAGCAGAAGAGGGAAACAGATGAAGAGAGAGTTAGACAGCATCCCTGACTCAATGGACATGAGTTTGTGCAAACCCCAGAAGACAGTGAAGGACAAGGAAGCCTGGCTGCAGCCCATGGATTTGCAAGGAGTCAGACATGACTTAGCAACTGAACAACAACAAATGTAGTGACGGCTGAGATTTAAGTAAAGGCTTTTCAACAGTCTTTACTTTTATAAGGTTTCCCTTTCGTATGAACACTTTGATGCTTTGCCAGGTACACCTTTCGACTAAAGCAGCTGCCACACTCATTACATTTGTAAGGTTTCTCTCCAGTATGAATTCTCTGATGAATTGCAAGATTTGAATTCCGATTGAAGACCTTGCCACACTCGTTACATTTGTAAGGTTTCTCTCCAGTATGAGTTCTCCGGTGAATTTCAAGGTACGAATTGTAACTGAAGACTCTACCACATATATCACATTTACATAATTTCTGTCCTGTATGGATTATCTGATGTCTCTTGAGGTTTGAGCTGTGATTAAAGATTTTGCCACAGTCTTTACATTCGTAAGGTTTCTCCCCAGTATGAATTCTCCGATGAACTGCAAGGTATGAATTTTGACCAAAGACTTTCCCACAGACATCACATTTATACGGTTTATCTCCTGAATGGATGATTTGATGTTGTATAAGGTGTGAGCCAAAATAAAAAGTTTTGCCACACTCATTACATTTGTAATGTTTCTCTCCAGTATGAATGATCTGATGACTGACGAGGGTTGATCTAATACTGAACATCTTACCACACTCGTTACATTTATAAGGTTTCTCTCCAGTATGAATTCTCTGATGACTTGCAAGGTTTCCTTTTTGACTGAAAGCTTTGCCACATTCATTACATTTGTAAGGTTTCTCTCCAGTATGAATTCTGCGATGTTTTGCAAGGTATGAATTCTGACTAAACACTTTGCCACATTCATTACATTTGTATGGTTTCTCTCCAGTATGTATTCTCTGATGAACTGTAAGGTATGAACTTTGAGTAAACACTTTTTCACATATATTACATTTATATAAGTTCTCTTTTGTATGGATTATCTGATGTCCGGTGAGGTGCAATCCATAGTTAAGGGTTTTGCCACACTCATTATACTTGTAAGATTTCTCTGCAGTATGAATTGTTTGATGAATAGCAAGGTCTGAATGTTGACTAAAGACTTTGTGACATACATCACAATTAAATATTTTGTCTTCTGGATGGATCAACTGATGTTGAGTGAGGTTTAAGCGCTGATGAAAGATTTGACCACTCTGATTACAACTGTAAGGGCTGTCCTTGTGTGCCCTCTGGTCTTGTGTCAGTACTGAAGGATGCATAAAATCATTCACACTTGGATTACCAAGGTTGGGCTGGATAGTAGAAGAAATTCCTTGAAGTGGTAAAAATGAGGCATTAATGTTGATACTCCTGTGAGCTTCATTAAATTCATCAATTTTCTCTTCACTTTTATAAAGCTGCAGTTCATTCCCAAAGCTTAATGGAAGTCTGTTTTCAATAGGCTGAATTCCTATAATGCTTCTACCATGTCGCTGTCTCTTACAGAGGAGATTTTTGCCATGGGATACAGGCTTTCCTTGGTAATTTCTTTCATCATCTCTTGACTGAAGCTCAAAGTCACATATATTTTCCTGGATTTTCGTGAGGTAAAAATCTTCAATTTTATTCCTTTTGTGTCTTCCCAGTATAACTATTTGGAATCCTTCTCCTCTGTAAATGTTTGCATTTAGTTGTGATTTCTTGATCACATGCATATGAGAGATATCTACAAGATATAAAGAACCGTAAGTAATCCTATTCATTATAATTCATAAGTAAATACTTCATGTTAAATACATATTACACCAAACTAGTACTGACATAAAAAGAAGTTATGAAAATTCCCAGTCATGATATTAAAACCTTTGCAAACACAAAATAAATGATTCTTTAGTAAAGTGCTCTGAGGTAATTCCACTTAATTTTAGGGCACCCAATTTTCAAACAACCTACATAAAAACACTCATTGTAAAAACTTCTGTTGACTATCAAAAGTGTATATTTCAACCATGACACCAAAGCACATACCAATTAGCAGTAAACATACTTACTGGTGCCTCATAACTGAGGAGAAAAGAATATTATTATACCATACATATACATACTTGTTAAACATAAATGAATGCTAAAAAAATCTGACAAAATATATTACAACAATAAATAATTCAAAACGAACTTATTTAATGAATAATCGCAATGAGTGGCAGTTTCGAATTCAGAAACAAATATAACAGAAAAAAAATAGCAAATGTGATAAACGTTTTTTAAAAAACAAAATGTTCTTTGAAATACCTCCTGTAAAACTATGTACCCATGAAGCAGCATAAAAATTCTAAAAGACTACCTTCTATAAATAAAATTTAAATGTTAATAAATGAAATATTCTCCATTTACATTAATAGCTATTATACAGAGCAACTCCCTACCTGTGCAGTGCTCTAAAATATCAAGGTCATTGCCTCCAAAATACATATTGCAAATTTATTTATTTAACTATGGTCATAGATAATATGGTTGAGAACAAATTGCAAGAAAAAGGAATATAATATACAATAAACAAAATGGATATAATAATTATACCTGAATATTATCTTTTTATACAAAAGCCACTTTTGATTTGTTAGTATAAAAATGCACTATTTCTGGAGTAGAAAATGGCAACCCACTCCAGTATTCTTGCCTGGAAAATTTCATGAGCAGAGGAGACTGGTGGGCTACAGTCCAAGGGGTCACAAAAGAGTTGAACATGACTTAATGACTGAGCCTGCACACACACAATAAATAATATATAATTTCTACTGTTGTAAAAATTTACTGCGGTAAAAATTTTAAAGCAAATAAAGCTCTTTCTCAAAAGAAAAAAAAAACACTATTTCTGAGAATTCCCTGGCAGTTCAGTGGTTAAAACTCAGCACTTTCACTGCCCTGGGTCCAGGTTCCATTCCTGGTTGGGAAACTAAGATCCTATAGGCAGCATGGTGCGCCAAAAAAAAAAAAAGGACATTTCATACCATCTAACATTACCAATTTCCTTTGAAAGTCTTGAGGAAAATAATCACAATTTTTAAAGGAAAGTGGAATCACAGATTTATGTACATGACCCCAATTGACACAGAACATAAAGTGAGAACCACAGTATGAATTTTGATCTACAGTCTGAGACAACATATACTTAAACATGACTGCCCACCCAAGCAGTCTAGATTACAAAATACTACAACAAATATCAGGAGTTAAGAAAGAAAATGTCAAGGAAAACACAAGAACTGAACTGTGTAACTACTAAGGGGATTCCGCCACCCCTTTTGAAACTGATTTCTGAGTTATCACAGCTGCACATAGTAATTTAGGTTGTGTCAGGAGAAAGCTGTTCAATACACAGAGGTGTTGTTTATACAGTAAGTAAAGTAGAAGGTGGAGGGATGGTGAAAGAGTGCTGTGGAAATTAAGAAGTTTAGGATAATAACTTAAATATACTAGAAAATAAGAATCTTTCATCCACATCATGGTATCATGTAAAGAAGGATTAGAACTGAGAAACGGCTTGGGTGGAGCATAGAGTACCTATATCTACATAGCTTTTGACTGTGAATACCACTGTACAAGGGCAACTAAAATACTGACCTTAAAACAAAAGAATAATTGGTTTAGCAATAGCACAGTTCTGTACCATTTTTAACTAGCAGAATTATACTATAAGTATGGGAAAGAACCAAATGAGATTTAAACAATGTAGAAAGAAAATAACTCTCAATCTATTATACTATTTGCTATGCAATATATCCAACTGAGTATTTTAGTGACTGTATTTCCACATATATGCTCAATATAAACATACACAGTATTCCAGGAGAATGTGCAATAATGTACTCAAAAAGCAAAAGAAAAAAGCAGCAGAAAAAACCAGGAAAAGACCATTACAAGGAGTCTAATCTGTATACACAAATGCAGAGCAAAGTAATAGGATCAATAGTATTGTAAAGGAGGGAGATCGTGATTTCAGAATGAAGGTCTCCTAGTTGGCTAAGCAGAGTTTATATGAGGAAACAAACAGAAAGTGCTTGACAAAGCCTGAAGATATAATCAGAATATACTCCAGGATATAATCAAAACAGTTAAGTAAGTTAAAAATGAAAAAAGTAACTCAAATATTAATTACCTAATATCCTTTTGCATACAAAATTTTTATGCTAGCTCTCCTTATTATTAAACAGTGTTTTTTTAGCTGGCCTCTCTAAAAACTAGAAATCATATTAAATTCTTAACACAAACTCTCAAAGAAAAAATCATGAGGAGTTATATCAGCAGGCCAGTAAACCACAGGCACTCATTACCCATGAGGGAACCAAGTTAAAACAAAGCAGGAAAAAAAAAAAAAGCAGAAAACAATTTTGGAAAACTCACCCAACTGGTAAAGAAGCAGCAGCACTCAAACAGATGCCTGTCCAGAAAACACTAAACTGAAAAATGTAGGAAAGTTCATGACAATTTCCTGGCCTTTGATTCCCCTCCTCCTCCTTACATTGCATTGAGAATGAACTGGCACAAGCCTCCCCATTCCCAGAGGTTCCCTCAGGCGAAAATGCTAAAAATATGACAGAAACATTCAGTAAACGAGAAACAGAAAAAAATGACCTCAACACAATAAAGGACATGTATTAAGAGCCCATAGTTAACATCATATTCAATGTGTAATGACTTAAAACTTTTCCCCTAACATCAGGAACTAGACAAGAATACTTGCACTATCTCTAAAAAAAGAAATTACTAGAATTTCTAGCAAGAACACAAAGGTAGAAAAAACACATAAAACAATCTCAATAGAAAAAACAAGAAACACATCTCTGTTGACAAATGAAATATAGGAAACCCTGGAGAATTCCCTGGTGGTCCAGATATGGTTAGGACTCCAGGCTTCCACTGCCAGGATCGATCCCTGGTGGGGAATCTAGAATCCCACATGGTGCATGTTGTGGCAAAAATAAAATAAATAAAAAGCTCTGAAGGTTCTGGAAGAAAAAAAAACTGATAAAAATAATGAACTCAGAAAAATGACAATATACAAAAATCAATACTATTTCTGTACATTAACAATAAAAAAATCAAGAATTAAATTCAGAAAATTACATTTACGATACCATTAAAAAAATAAAGTGTTCACCAAAACCATACAGAAGGGAAAGATATGCACTATGAACTGAAAACACAGCTGAAAAATATCTGAAAAGTCAAATTAACGTAGACATCCCAAGTTCAATGGATTAGAAGTAAATATGATCAGGGTGTAAATACTATCCTGAAGTGATCAACAGAGTCAACCCAATCCCCAATAAAATCCCAACAGTGTGTCTTGAAGAAACAGATACATCCTAAGAGTCAAATGCAATCTCAAAAGACACTCAATAGCAAAACCAAGATTGAAAAGAAGAAAGTTAGAAGTTTCAAAATTATTTCAAAATTCTTAGAAACCTAAACTAATCCAAGCAGTGTGGTATGAGCATAAAGAGAGAGAGACCAGTAGTATATAACACAGAGACATGAGAAATAAACTCTAGTGTATGTGGTCCAATGACGTTCCACAGGGGGTGAGGGCCGCTCAGTGGGGACCAGACAGTCTATTAAACAAAAAACAAATTACAGTTCAGATTGAAAGTATCACTCCACTTAGTTCTCTGATTTAGATGTTTCAAAATTAGCTGTTGATGTACAAAGAACAATGGCACACAGGTGAACAAAAGACGGCATTAACAACAGTTTACACAATAGCCTCAAAATATAAGGATGTGAACTTGGACAATGTTATCTGGAGAAAATATTCCTATACCATTTACTGAAAATGAAAGGGGACGGTCACAGCACATGTGAACATCACTGTCACAATGCCACTGAGACAGGCTTTTGTGACATTGCTCAAAACCAGAAAAACACCCAGAAAGATTTTAGTCAGGTTCTGGTGATATTTCCTATTTTGTATCATAGACTATGCAGACCACTTTACTACAGGGTGGTGAATTTCTATATAGCACAAAAATATTACAATGCATGAGAGGTAGTATTCTCCATCAGATTTATCTGTTACCCAGTAACAGAGAGTCCACCAGAAAGTATTAACTGAGGGTGAATTATCACAGCAGAATCTGAATATAATTTCAGAGCATAGGACTATGTATTTCACAAACAAATTTCAGAGGCAAAATCACACACAAAGTTACAAGAGTATGATATGAGGAAGAGAATACATTCCCAGACTAGATAGAACACTACAGGAGTGAAAAATACATGAGCCATGTGTGTTATACATCACAGGGTCTTCAGACGGAACAATGTGCTCCTGCCACCAACACCAAACTAAGGGCCCCAAAGACACACAAACGCTCATCAGGACTGGGGATCAAAGAGAGCACGACTGTGTCTACTGTCTTTAGTTTTCCTACAAAATAATTACAGGGAACACAATGCATCACCCTGTTACACAAGCCTGAAGAGTGTGGCCAAGGCAGAAGAGAAGGAATAGAATAGGGATGCAAACAAGCAGAAAGGACGAGAGACAGCCGCATCAGATTCTGGAGTGCCAAATGCAATCAGCAGCCAGTGCTTTCCCCTTCTGATGAAGTCTTCTAAAAACATCAAATGGAGATGGAATGGGCAAGGGTTCAGGGACTGTTGTCTGCAGGTATCAGCTCTTATCTCTGTCGACTGGGAACTGGACTCCCAGTGGAGTGAAGTTGAGAAGGAGAGATGAGGGACTAAGATGTCCCTTTAAAAGTCCACCTCATGCTCCTCTAAGGCAAGCAACAGGAGTTCACAGGAGTCAGATGGCAGAGCACTACAGATCCTGATAGAAGCTCTGCCTTTGTCCCCGGTGGGCATGTGGCACCACTAGAGGTAAAAGAATACATTTTACATGTGGAAAGACAAGAGGGACAGGTTACAGAGAAGAAAAATTTCCTCTGAGAGTTCACATAGTAAGTAAACGTTTGTACTTCCTATAGAATTCTCTGACAAGGGGAAACTCTATAAACACTATAATAGTGAGGCTCCCCTGGACTCTTCTGAGATCTGAACTGTGTTCACCCTTTGATACACTGCCAAAGGCATTCACCTCACTCTCCACTGACCAGGACTCTTTGTCTTGTTACAAAGTGGCTAAAATATTCAGGTAAGAAACAGAAATACCTCCACATAAGAGGAAAGACACATGATTTGCTGTGGCTTTGCCAGAATCCTAGTCCCTTGCTCAACTGAGGATTGATGGGAATACAGAGAGGAATAGAAAAATATTTTAAAAATTCACCTGCTATTTACCTCCTTCTGAATATAGAAGTAACAGTATAATGTGAAGAAACATAGCTCTTTTCCTGAATCAAAAGCACATGGGTAGGAAACAGGAAAAGGGGTGTGTTAAAAGTTTTCCATTGAGCTTTACAACTACAAAAGCTCTAGAACAACTCCTGATGTATCATGAATTGGGCAGATCGTCAGAGGATAAGGTAGATTTAAACTCCTGAGGTTGTGTCCTAAAGCTCTTCATGTCTGAATCAACAGGAATTTCAGATCAGTCAAGTAAAACCAGGGCTCCCAAGAGGCACACAGTGGGAAATGCAGAGATACCCCAGGGCAGACCCCAGCTTCAAAGGGAAGTGATCCTCACCCAGGGAGACTAGGTTCCTGAGGGTCTCCAGCATCACGTCCCTGTACAAGGCCCTCTGAGCAGGGTCCAGGCATTCCCACTCCTCCTGAGTGAACTCTATGGCCACATCCTTGAAGGTCAACTGTGCCTGAAATGAAAACACATTTCACCAAGGGGCCATGAGAAGAGCTCTTATTTTCACACAAAAGGAGAAGAGAAGGGAAAGGATCAAGTTGAAGTATGTTTTCCAACAGATCCAAGTAAAGCTATTTGGAGGAAATTATGGGTCTCTTAATTTTAATTCCTTTTGCTTTTACAGAGATTATGATAACCTGTAATCAACACGGATTTTTCATTTTTGTGGACAATACATGAAATACATGTAAGTGAGATTCAACAATGTGTTGTTCCTCCAGAAGTGTTAGACTATGTTTTACACACTGACTGCTATTCAATATCTAGATGAGCTACACTATGAGTGGTGGCATCAGAAACCACAGTCAACAGTGCCATTAAAAAAAGGTCAAAATCTTCAATTATGATCATAAGAACAACAGCAATGACTAAAAGTGTTCAAATCCTTTAAAGATGCTATCCAATATTCTAAATGCTTTATGGCTATGAAACTTTTTAATCAACATCATGGCTCAGTAGAGAAAGACACATGCTGTTCTACAGAGACAAGTATCAGAGACATTTGGAGAAACTCAACTTAGTTTAAGAAGCTAAGAAATCATACAGCAAGAACCTCAATTAAAGAGAATGCAGTCTTAAACTGAAGATAAAGAAGCAAAAACTGAAGTAACAGAAGAGCATTAAGGCTAAAAAAAAAGAATAGCATTAGAAGCACACTGAAATAAGTGAAATACGTGAAATAAGTTCAAAGTGAACAACACAGAAGGCAATAAAGATCACTACAGATATGGGCACACAAACACATACACATAACATGTTAGTAATCTTACTACCATTTGAACCATGAACAAGAGACTGTAGAAGAAATGCAGGGTCATGGAATATATTTATACTTTCAACTATAATACAGTACACAGTTATAAAACCATGATTTTTTAATGAAAACCATGGACTTCTAGATTCATGAACTCATGGACACACATGTAAATGTAGAAATAACTGAAATGAGAGTAGGTGTCTCTGGACATATTTGTGCATGATTTTTTTCATCATTGTTTTCATTCATTTTAATTTCAGCATTTTGGGAAGAATTAAATAGCATCAATTGTACCAAATGGTAGTAACATGAAAAAAAAAGCAGGATCCCTTGACTGTAATCTCTATGGGATACCTATATATAAAGACAATGAAAACCATAACATTGACAAAGATATGTATTAACAGATGCAAAGCAGAGTTTATTTCTGTATTCCACTCATAAAACACTGATTCAAACTTAGAAAAGCTGTTACTATTATACATTAAGAGATGAAGAAAAAAATGATCACAAAGCAAAGTTAAAAACTACTCAAAGAATTAAATATCACAACTATAAAGAAAATGGAAAAAAAAAAACACTGTAATTAAGAAAGACTTTTTCACCAAATCTCATGATCAAAAGGAAACTGAATGCATTCCCTCTGAAGTTACAGTGGACTGTACAGGGGATGACAGAGGATGAGATGGTTGGATGGTATCACCAACTGGATGGACATGAGTTTGAGCAAGCTCTGGGAGTTGGTGATGGACAGGGAAGCCTGGCATGCTGCAGTCCATGGGGTCACAAAGAGTTCGACAAGACTGAGCTTCAGAACTGAACTGAACTGAAAACGTAAGAGACAGGAGAGGAAAAAACTGCCCAAGGAAGTAAAAGGTTTGCTCACTGAAAATTACTAAAGTTTACTAAGAGGACATAAGTAAATAAAAAGACACTCTGTACTCATGAATTGGAAGATTTAATATTCTTAAAATGACTTTATTACTGAAAGTGTTAGATTCTAATGGAATCCCTGTCAAAATTTCAAAGGCAATTTTTGCCATTTAAAAAAAAATTACAATTCACAGGGAACCTCAAGGGACCCCCAAAGAGCCAAAATATTCTTGAAACAGAAGACAGAGGCTGTCATTTTCAAAATTTAAAACATATTACAAAGTAATCAAGATGATGTTGTAATGGCATAAGCCCAGATACATAACCCACTGGAACAGATTCAGTTCAGTTCAGTTCAGTTCAGTCACTCAGTAGTGTTGGACTCTTTGCGACCCCCTGAATCTTAACACATCAGGCCTCCCTGTCCATCACCAACTCCTGGAGTCCACCCAAACTCATGTCCATCGAGTCAGTGATGCCATCCAGCCATCTCCTCCTCTGTCGTCCCCTTCTCCTCCTGCCCCCAATCCCTCCCAGCATCAGGGTCTTTTCCAATGAGTCAATTCTTTGCATGAGGTGACCAACATATTGGAGTTTCAGCTTCAGCATCAGTCCTTCCAATGAACACCCAGGACTGATCTCCTTTAACATGGACTGGTTGGATCTCCTTGCAGTCCAAGGGACTCTCAAGAGTTTTCTCCAACAGCAACAGCACAGTTCAAAAGCATCAATTCTTCGGTGCTCAGCTTTCTTCATAGTCCAACTCTCACATCCATACATGACCACTGGAAAAGCCATAGCCTTGACTAGACAGACCTTTGTTGGCAAAGTAATGTCTCTGCTTTTCAATATGCTGTCTAGGTAAGTCATGACTTTCCTTCCAAGGAGCAAGCATCTTTTAATTTCATGGCTACAATCACCATCTGCAGTGATTTTGGAGCCCAGAAAAATAAAGTCAGCCACTGTTTCCCCATCTATTTCCCATGAAGTGATGGGATCGGATGCCATGATCTTCGTTTTCTGAATGTTGAACTTTAAGCCAACTTTTTCACTCTCCTCTTTCACTTTCATCAAGATGCCTTTTAGTTCCTCTTCACTTTCTGTCATTAGGGTGGTGTCATCTACATATCTGAGGTTATTAACATTTCTCCTGGCAATCTTGATTCCACTTGTGCTTCTTCCAGCCCAGTGTTTCTCATGATGTACTCTGCATATAAGTTACATAAGCAGGGTGACAATATACAGCCTTGACATATTCCTTTTCCTATCTGGAAACAGTCTGTTGTTCCATGTCCAGTGGAACAGATTAGAGTACCAGAAATAATTCAGTGAATATGATATACAATGTACAGACAAGGGTGCAAAGACTGCACAAAGGGCAAAGGACAGTCTTGATAATAAATGATACAGAGCAACTATATACAACCCAGCAAAAGAATGAAGATGGAACCTTACTTGTAACAAAGGTAAAATCTTCTATATCACAGGATACAATCCACTAAGTGCAGAGATAACCTCTGAGGAATGGAGGTGACAAAAGTGATTTAAAGAATGTCCAGCTGTCAAGAGATTTTGATTTCATAGGTCAAATTCAAAAATGGAATAAAACATCCCCTGGCAGTCCAGTGGTTAGGACCTGTGCTTTCACTGTCATGGATTTAGGTTCAAACCCTGGTTGGGGAACTAGGATAGTACAAGCCAACATGTGGCACAGTCAAAAAGGAATTAATTTCCTTATATCACTGATGTGTTTCTGAACTTTCCTTTCCATTTGCAACTATTAAGATCTGAAGTCAATAGAGAACAAACGTATGGTTCCCAAGGGGGAAGAATGGGGAAAAGATAGTCAGGGAGTTTGGGATGGACATGCACACACTGCTGTATTTAAAATAAATAACCAACAAGGTCCTCGTATAGCACATGGAACTCTGCGCAATATTATACGAGAGTCTGGATGGGAGAGGAGTTTGGGGGAGAATGGATACATGTGTATATATGGTTGAGTCCCTTTTCCTTCTACCTAAGACTATCACAACCCTGTTAATCAGCTCTACTCCAATATAATATAGCTTAAAAAAAGAAAAGACTTGAAGTCAATGACTCATTCATTTAGCTTCAAATGCCTTAGAAAAAGAATGAATTACCCCCTCATTGGTCAGTTTTCCATATTTTATCAGATACTATGCATATTAATGTTCAACTTCTTTATCCTGGTTGACAGAGAGCAGATAGCACATCCAGATGGCCCTAAGCAATCCCTGCTGCCCAACAGCACTGAGACCCCATCTCCAACCTGTGGGCGAGAAGTCTTGCCCAGGATGATGCCCAGGGGAGCTTCCTCACAAGGACCAGGTCACCGGGTCATGGGGAGATGGGATCTAAGTGGAGATGACAGACCCTGAGGGAAGGCCCCAGGTGAGTGTGCGTGTATAGGAGTCAGACAGGATACTCGAGTCTGACATGATTAGCGAGTCCAGATAAGGGCATTTCAGGAAGAACAGACTGAATCCGCTGAGGATATGACTTTACCTGAGAAAGAGCCATCCCTGACTTCAGTTCTTTCCTCTTCCTCCTCTTCTATGCTCTTCCTTGGACAAAGTAAGTCTTTTGAAGTCAACCTTGAAAGTTGCAAAACTGCTGTTAGAATCCATATCTTCTCTCTCTGTGCCCCAACCACACACATACACAAAGATCTCATCAGGTGGAAAAGCGTCTTTGGCTGCCCATTGTCACAAGAGAGACCAGAGACCAACACAGGACTTTCCCACACTTGCCCTCGGATCATACTCCCCCTCCTGGTGAGGCCTCAGGTACACAGCAGCAGGGGGCACCTCCGCTGACTCCCATGATCCCCTTCAGGCCACACAGCAGGCCCTGGTCCAGCCCCACTCAGAACAGAGCCCCTCCCCCGAGCCCAGATCTCAGCCCTCAGGACTGGGAGGATCGAGAGTCCTGATGCTCAATGCTAGATGCACTGGGGCCCCTTGAACACTATTGAGGTTGGACCCCACACTGACAATATAAACAGGAATATCTGGTCAGGGGGTGCAAAACATGCATACCCAGAAGTCTTCATCGACCTAAGGCAAGCCTGAGTTGACTGGCGCCCAGAGAAGGCAAGTCTGGCCCACCCCTCACATTCTATTTTCCAGCTTGACTGAGGCTAACAGATGAAGAACAAGTATGTATATATAAGGCATCCAGTGTGACTATTTGATGAAGTAATTTACACTTCTGTCAGCTCACAACTAGCACTGTCCTTCTGTGTGACGAGAATATTGAAGTGTTACTCTTTCAGCAAATACCAAGTATATAGAAACACAGTATGATTAACCACAGTCAACATTAGATGCACATGCTGCAAATATTGACCTAAATATAGTGATTTAATTTCCTCTGGATAGCTAGACAGGGGAATCTCTAAGTCATTTTCTGTAATAGCCATACCATTTACATTTCCACATTTCCACAAGAGTTCCCTATTCTGTGTGCGTGTATGTGTGTATGTGTGTGCACACGCATGTTTTGGGATAGGATGGGAGAGGACAGGAGAGAAACTAGCACTGACTTGGCAGCAAGAAAGTAGCAGCTACACCTTCTCAAGGATGTCCCCCTGTAACACCGTTCACTCGGTGTTGCCAGTCCTCTTGATTCCTGGAACAATCTCTCGCTACATTGAAGAACTTAATGGCCGCTCTCAAGTTCTGTCCACAGAAGCATACCTAGCAAAACCTCTCTAATAAAAATTTTCTGCCATTTGAAGCTTAGTACTCATTATTTCCTTCCCTTTTTGACTCAGATGAACTTACAAACTCTCATGGGGTCCAGCACAGTCTCTATAAAACCCATAATGATCCACTCATCCTGTTATAAAAAACCACACACACACACACACAAAATCCCAAACTCTAATAAATCATGCCAGGGAGAAAAGTACGTGTATGAAGACATCCAAGGATCCACTGGATGCAAAACACCATGTTTTCACTCACTGTAACCTCAGCCCAAAGATTGTCATCTTTGAAAACTACATACACAAGATGTTTTCAGCAATGCACAAGCCCCAGCGAGACCCAAACATCTCCCAAAGAAACACCCCAAATCCCCCTGTTGTAGCTTTCACAGTGCAACTGAAAATTTGTGACACAAAATACTGAAGAGTGCTAAAGGTAAACAACAAAATGACCTCTGAAACTTTTCTTATATTACTCTAAAAACAGTAGAAAGGTTCCTTTCTCTCTCTCTCTTTTCCCCTGGAGCAGGAAGGATTTACTACTTGCAAGAAGTAGTGGAGATCTTTCTCAAAGCAGTGTCCGTACACAATGATTCTTGACACCTCCCCAAAGACCCAACACAAGTCACCTATAGAGTGGATACTGAAGGGCACCCTTCAGCTCCATCTCCTGAGCACAAGGCACCCACCCTCCTGCACCCAAGGATCCCTGTGTGCTCAGCTCAGGCTGTACTTCTAACATTGGTTGTACTTCTAACTTCTAAAATAATTTTCTGTGCCTGAAACCACTGCCTTCATGGAAGCCAAAACATGGAAGCAACCCAAATCTCCATTAACAGAGGAATGGATAAAGAAAATGTAGTACTTATATATATAATGAACAGAATGAAAAAAAAAAATGCCATTCGCAGGAGCACGGATGGATCCAGAAATCGCCATACAAAGTGAAGTAAGAGAAGAAGTATTTTATGACATCCCTTACATGTGGAATCTAAAAAGAAATTATACAAATGAACTTACAAGACAGAAAGAGACTCACAGACTTAGAGAACCATTGTGGCAGGGGGTGGGAGGGAAGGGATAAATAGGGAGTTTGGGATGGACATGTACACACTGCTATATTTTAAATGGATAACCAACAAGGACCTACTGTATAGCACATGGAACTCAATGTTATGTGGTAGCCTGGATGAGAGGGGAGTTTGGGAGAGAATGGATTCAGGTATATGTATGCCTGAGTCCCCTCACAGGTCACCTGAAACTATCACAGCATTGTCAATCAGCTATACCCCTACACAAAACTAAAAGATTAAAAAAAAGAAATCCACAAATTTACATTTAATGCTGAGAAATATTTCTACTACGGTCACTTCTACTTAGAGCCTGTGTTCCTATCTCCAAGCCAGCATTTTTATTTTTCATTCTGGGAAAACAGGGACCCATATACAATTCTACAAAAACTAGATATTCTCTCCAAAAGAACTGCCACGCAGAGACATACCCAGTTTGGCCAATCACTTCAGGGTCAGTGTTGCTCTGACTGAGTTTCTGGTCTAGTCTCTCATCTGCATGTTATAAGTGGGCTCCCTGAGGCCCAGAAGGGAGACGTTTTTTGAAAAAGTCTTGGTGGAGTGAACAGAACAACGGTGTATCCCAAATGAGATCCCTAAAAGGTCAACGGGCAGAGTTTGTCCTTATCACCTGTTCCATTTAAAACACCATCTATCAGGTACCTGATCAAAGGAAACTTCTTTTTCAAGGTCTGATCACACAGACACCAAACAGGTAATTCTTTTCCAGAAAAATCAAAGTAAAATAGCAAACTTCATCATGAACAGAGGAACAAAAGAGGCAAAAAAATATATAAGGGATTCAAATCCCTTATATAAACTGGCATAGTATTTGCATATAACCTACACACACCTTCCTATATGCTGTAAATCATCTCGAGGTTACTTACAATACCAAATAAAATGTGAATGCTATGTAAAAAAAAAAATTAGACTGGTTAAACCAGGTTTTGACCATTAATATAAAAGACATTTCTACCAAGTACTCATCAAAAGAATCTAAACTTATTTACTAGTTATGAAAGAACTTTTCCAATATATTAAGATAAAGCAGGGAAAGCACTTTGGTGTCAAGAATATCTGAATCAATAAAAGGAAATAATCTTGCTGTCAATGCTTTTAAAAAATTGAGGCTATATCATATTTAGAAAAGAACCACATGAGTAGAATACATAATACCCCCAAACTTATTTCACAAGTTAATAATTATTTGCAGGCAATTAGACATTTAATGCAGTAGTATATATATAAAGTTAACAACAAAAGAAATGTAAAGGAAACAGAGAAAAGAGTAAATCCATTATTGAAAAACAGCACTTTTGATGTTTCTTTAAAGAGGTACTATGTGGTGACAGAATCAGTCCTTTCTTGTCCCACTAGTGCCCCCTCTATCCCATGCCAGGAAATGGAAAGGGGTGACCCACACCTGTCTTGAGTCAAGTCACTGCTCCTTGGCTCAATAGGGACGTTATCTTGTCATCATACAATTACAAAATGTACAAACTTTCCAGCTCTGCAATATGAATCTTCGTCTGTATAATTTAAGCAAACAAAATTTATTAGATTTTAAAGCCAAAACACAGTGCATCATAACTTTGCCCAAATTCAATTAACTCACCTCTCCCACCTGGACCCAGTTTCCCCTCGACCTGCACTATTTTTTATCTATTTATTTTTTTATCTGCACTATTATGCGTTTCCATTCAACCGTCTATCTCCGTTTCCTCCCCGCCGGTGCCCCCTCCCCCGGCCCCGTTTCTATCTCCTTTTTAATCTTTTCTATTCTGCTGGTGCCCCTGCTGGTCTATTTCTCTCTGCTCTCCTGCCACACTTTGCAACTTGTTTCTCCTCTTGTTGCTCTTTTCCCTCCATATCTTTACATTTCTGCCTCTCTCTTCCCGCAGCTCAATTCCCTCTGCCCTCCGGTTACAAACCTTCTCTGCCTCTTACAGTCCCTTCCTCCCCACTCTCAGGCACCCCACGTGGCTAGGCTTCCTTTCTGCTCTGCTAGTCACACGCTGTCATCTGTCCCTCTCCCAGGACCACGATGTTCTGAAGTCCACGGCTCCACCTTTTATCCTCTAGCAGATCCTCTGTGAAATGCCTCACCGCTGCCGCTCCCTCTTACTACCAGTGATCGAGGCCCCCTCTCCCCATGTTGCTGCCCAATCCCTGGAGATCCGGCTTTTTAAATTTCTCAGTTTTATTCACCTGCCAATTTTAAGGCTAAATCTATTTCATCTTACGGTCTCTTTACAAGCCCCTCAGCCATCCTCTGTCTCCATCCGTTTTCGGTTATTCTTTCCACCTCATCAGTTTTCCTCTCTCTCAGGTTTCTTTTCTCTGCGGCTGCCGACCCCATCGCCCACTTATTTATGGCAAAGCAGACGCCGCCTACGGGAAGAGACCGTTTTCCAACCGAGGGAAGAACTGGGGACTGAAGAACGTTGGCCGGGTCACCAGCCGCTACGCGGGGTGAGGGGACGGGCTGACAGGGAGGGAAGGCGCGCGGGGCGGAAGAGCGGCCTGAGGAGACGCGAGGCCGGGGGCCGGGGTCTCAGGAGCGGGGCGGGCTCTCCCGAACCCCAGGACCGGGGAGAGGACGCGGCCTCCGGGGGCCGAGAAGGCGAGGCTGGGGGGCGCTAATCCACCTCGCGAAACGAGGGCTTTACATGAAGCGAAGGGCTGAGGTAGGAAAGGGTTTTAAGCAGGAAAATGTGCGAAAAGCGGTGTCTACAGAGACCAAAGGCGGAAAAGCCAAAGGCAGGGACCGGCCTCTGAGATTTCAACCCAGAGAAAAATACACCCAGTCCGTAACAGCTACGTCTGGGTTGACTGGGGGCGGAGAGGCGGGTGCTGGGATTTTAGGCCCGTGCCAACCCCCACGTCGTGAGGATGGA
>SJYF01000403.1:1049095-1060595 GCA_006410515.1 Procapra przewalskii
AAAAAAAAGATATAAACATTCAACTAGAAGGCTTTTCTTCTCAGATCAGGAAGAAGGCAAGGATATACACTTTTGCACTACTGTCCACCAAAGTACAGAAAGCCCTTATCAGAGAAATTAGACAAGAAAAAAAAAATCAAACTTATCCAAACTACAAAAAGTAAAATTATCTTTTTTTGTAGGTGACAACTTTTATGTGTAAAAATAGTACAGATTTCACAAGGATATTGCTACATCAAAAAATAATTCTAGAAAAGTTGCAGGATACAAAAGTCCATGTGCAAAAATCAGGTAAATTTCTATACATAATGGTAGTGGTGGTTTAGATTTCTGTGTGCTCAGTCCCTCAGTTGTGTCTGAGTCCTGTGACCCCATGGACTATAGCCCACCAGGTTTCTCTGTCCATGAGATTTCCCAGGCAAGAATACTGGAGTGGGTTGCCATTTCCTTCTCCAGGGGATCTTCCCAATCCAAGGATAAAATCCAGGTCTCCCGCATTGCAGGAAGATTCTTTACCGACTGCGGTACCAGGGAAGCATATACACAGTGAACAATGTCAAAAGAAAATTTAAAAAGAATCCTATTTCTAAAGCACCACAAGGATATAACACTTCATAAGAAATCCAACAAAGAGGTGAAAAACTTGTATACTGAAAACTATTAAACATTGCTATAAGTTATACAAAGAGATACAAATAAACTGACATCCTATACTCTTGGATTGAAAGACTAAATATTCTTAAAATGAATTTATTACCCCAAGTGTTTCATAGATTCAATCTAATCCCTATCAAGTCAAATGGCAATTTTGGTAGAAAATGTAAGTTATTATACTAAAATTCATAGGGAATCTCCAAGAATCCCAAATTGCCAAAGAAGAAAGGAAGGAACCCTTATAGATTTCGAAACATATTACAAAGTAATCAAGATGGGGTGGTACTGGCATAAACACAGATACATAAAGCAGTGGAAGACAACAGAATGCTCAGAATTGCAATACATCTAACACACAGCATCTCTTAATGTTGTAAAACGCCTTCTCTCAGTGGGTACATGTGGATATATAATGTGTATTAAGATAAATACTTTGTTTTCTTATAAGTTCTTTTCTCAGTTCTACAATGGTTTTGCAATTCTAAACTACAAGTTATTTAGATTATTTATTAGATAAGCTTGTTTTGGATTATTTAGCATTATAATCGGAGAAGGCAATGGCAACCCACTCCAGTACTCTGGAAAAATCCCAGAGTACTGCCTGGAAAATCCCACGGACAGAGGTGCCTGGTAGGCTGCAGTCCATGGGGTCGCTAAGAGTCGGGCACGACTGAGCGATTTCACTTTCGCTTTTCACTTTCATGCACTGGAGAAGGAAATGGCAACCCACTCCTGTGTTCTTGCCTGGAGAATCCCAGAAACCAAGAAGCCTAGTTGGCTGCTGTCTATGGGGTCACACAGAGTTGGACACGACTGAAGCGACTTAGCAGCAAAATGCATTTCCAGTGGTGCCAGGATCACAGAATAGAAGGAAGGCAGTCTCAGTAATAAATGGTGCTGGGAAACTGGGTATCTACCAATAAAAGTATAAAGCTGGAACCTCACCCGTATCAAAATGAGAAACTTCTGTGTGTCAAAGGAGGCAGTCAACACAGTGAAAAGGTAACCTCCAAGGAATGGAGATGATGAAAATGGATTAAGAATTTCCATGTTTCAGAGACTGATTTCATAGTTTAAAATCAAAGGAATGAAACACTCTGTTTCACTGATATCTCTGAACTTTTCATTCCATTCCCAATCATCATGATTTTTAAATCATCAATATACCCATTTACCTTCTGCCCAGTCACTTCAGTTGTGTCTGACTCTTTGCAACCTTATGGACTGTAGTGTGCCAGGCTCCTCTGTCCATGGCATTCTCCAGCCAAGAATACTGGAGTGGGTTGCCATTTCCTTCTTCAGGGGATCTTCCTAACCCAGAGATCAAACTCGCGTCTGCCTGCATCTCCTGCATTGCAGGCAGATTCTTTACCCACTGAGCCACCTGCATTAGCTTCTAATGCAGTATAAAAAGCCAAAACATATTTGCCATAATTAGTCAGTTTTCAAAAATGCACCAGGCGAAAATGCATATTAACACCTGACTTCCATGTGCAGCTTCTTTACCCTGGTTGATGGAGAGCAGAGAGCACATTGCTTAGGGCCCTAAGCAATCCCTGCTGCCCAACAGCACTGAGACCCTGTCTCCAACCCGTGGGTGAAAAGCCCTGCCCAGGACGGTGCCCAGGGGAGCCTCCTCACAAGGGCCAGGATCTAAGTGGAAAGGACAGGCCCTGAGGGAAGGCCCCCGGTGAGTGTGCATGTACAGGAGACAGACAGGACACTTCAGAGTCGGACACGATTAGCGAGTCCAGAGAAGGGCATTTCAGGAAGGACAGACTAAGAATCCACTGAATATGACCTTACCTGAGAAATAGCCATTCCTGACTCCTTTTCTTTGCTCTTCCTGGCTTCTTCCTCAGTCTAACTGAGTCTTTAGAAGTCAGTCTTGAAAGGTGAAAATAGGCAGTTTAATGCTTAAAATCAACACAGCCCCTTCCTATGCCCAAACACATACACACACACACACGGAAGACCCCACCATGTGGAACAGTCTGTCTTCTGCTGCACACTGTCTCAGGAGGGACTCAGAACAGTCAACTCCTACAGAGAGATCAAGTCCGTTCCTACACTTTTTTTCAGTGCTTGATAGATCTTTGAAGATCAAAGAGTGTAGGGTATCCTTTTTTTCACTAAATATATATTTTTTCAGATTATTTTCTACTGGAGGTTATTATAATATATTGAATATAGCTTCCTGCACTATACAGTAGGTCTTGTTTAATTATTCTATATATAGTAGTGTGTATCTGTTCATCCCAAACTTCTAATTTATCCCTCCTCCTCCTTCCATGTTTGGGAACCGCAAGTTTGTTTTCAGTGTCTGTGAATCTAGTTCTGCTTTGTAAATAAGTCCATTTGTACCATCTTTTTTTTTTTTTAGATTCCACATATGAATTAACTCCAGGAGTTGGTGATGGTCAGGGAGGCCTGGCGTGCTGTGATTCATGGGATCGCAAAGAGTCAGACACAACTGAGCGACTGAACTGAACTGAACATATCATGTGCGTTTGTCTGATTAACTTCACTTGGTGTGACAATCGTGTCTACCTACACCATGTGTTTCCACATATTATTATCCTGTCTCCCTATTTCTATATCTTTCTTTCCCTCTACTTTCCTGCTGCTCCTACCCCCTATTTTCTCAGACCTGTCTCACTCCACTCTGCACATCACTCCCTCTCTTGAAGCTCCTTCTCTCTAACCTTTCTGACTGCCTTACATCTCTATGTATTTCTGCCTCCATTGCGCCCTTCAGGTACACCCCGTCTCTGTTACACCCCGTCTCTGTTACACTCCCTTCCTCCCCACTCTCGGGCACCCCGGGTGGTGACGCTTCCTTCCTGCTCTCTCCCTTCGCTCTTGCAGTCAATAATTTTCCTCTCCTCTCCCAATCATCATGCTGCTCTGAAGGCTATGGTTCCACCTTTTATCCTCTCGCGAACTCTGTGTGAAGGGCCTCATCATTGCTGCAACCCTCCTACGAAGATCCAGAGCCCTTCTCCCTATGTCGCTATCCAATTCCTGGAGATCTGGCATTTTCAACTTAGTTCTCTATTTTATTCACTTTCTACCTTCAAGGCCTAATCACTTTCACTTTACTATTTACAAGTCCCTGTCTGTTCCCATTGGTTCCCCTCATTCTTCATCCTTCTCAATTTTTCTGTCCCAGTCGCTCTGTCTGCTTCTCCTGATCCTCCTCGCCCCTGTATTTACGAGAATGGCGACTGAATAAGACACCCGCGGACTGCAAAAGACCGTTTGGAACTCTGGACCGAAGAACACCGGGCGTCACAGAGCTGGCCCACGTCACGACCTCTAGTCTGGGTTAGGGCTGACCAGGACGGGGGCCTTGACGAGCAGAAGGACGGGCCTGAGGAGACGCGAGGACTGAGGCGCTGCGAGCGAAGGGGTTTTAGGAACGGGGCTGACTCTCCAGAATCCCAGCACCGGGGAAAGGACACGGCCTCTCCGGGAGCGGGGCGGCCGGCGCGGCCTCCAGGGGCCGAGAGGGAGAGGCTAGAGGGGCCGCGAATCCACCTCGCGGACGAACACTTTACATGAGGCGGAAGGCAGAGATAGTAAAGGGTTTTAAGCAGGAAAATGTGGCGAAAGGCGGTGTTTACGAGACCGAAGGCAGAAAAGCCAAGGGCTTCGGTACTGGCTCCCGAGAAATTGAAAACCCAGAGGGAAACGGTCTGCGAACTCTTAACACACGTCTCGGTTTACATGGCGAGTAGGGGCGTGAGAGGGGATTTAAGGACCGCAGTGACTCCAAGACCCTGAAGATGGAGTCAAGAAACCTCAAAGCACAGATTTAAGCTAGAGAAGAGAAACTTACGCTCTTCAGCGACCTTCGTCCCCAGCATTCCGTTTCCGGGTCTGCAGAGAACTGCGCGTGCGTGAGGCGAAGAGGCGGGGCTTCCTGGGCGGGGCCTGGGCGGAGCGCTAGAGAAGGGGTGGTGGGCGGGGAGTCCAGATCTGAGCCAGGACCACCCGAAGGCGGAAAAGGGGGTGGGTCTCAAGGTCCCTCCCTGTCCTTGACCGGCTTATTTGAAGTTGCATAGAGTAACAACTTTAAGGTAAAGATTGCATTTCTGTGGGCCAGTTATGTCCAAAAGTAACATAACTTTCAACTTGTTCTTAAAAACGGTTTAAATAAAAGGGATTGTTTTTGCCAGCAAGCTGCTCTCCTGCCCTGCCAGGGAGGCCTAAAGACAATTCAGGATTCTGGGACTGTGGGCCTCCCAGAGTAGTTGACATAGGACAGTATCTGGATGCGGGGGCATTTTGCGCAATTAGAATTTAAGCAGTTTAAGGAAACAAGAACTGAATTTGTCTCTGTATTACACAGTAGAATGAGAAATACAAAACTTTCCCTACCTTGTATGGTCTATTTCATAGTGCAGAACAGCTTCTCTACTCCTCTCTCTCTTTCACTGCAGAGGCCAAACTAAACACTGTTCAGTTCCAGAGACAAGGACAAGATCTGGGATCTGATACTGGGGTACTAAGGGAAGCGATAATTTAGATTATTAACCATGGCTTTAAAAAGAGCAATATTCTTTTTAAATTGTTTTAAATTTTATTGTTTCTCTTTTTGCTAATGTGTTTTAATTATTTCCCTCTTTAAAACCAACTCTACAGTGACATATAAGAGCTATATAAACAGCTCTTCATGCAATCATATACATGACTGTATAAGTTTAAGGTATACAGCAAAATAGTCTGATTTCCCTATATTGTGAAATGATTACCACAATATGTTTAACTAGCATCCATCATTTAAGATGGATAAGATAAACAGAGAAATGAAAATAAGGGAAATTTTTTTTCTTTTGATGAGAAGTGCTTTATTGGGTAAAATTATTCTGTTCCACACTCAAATGCTTTTGAGAAAAGCTTGTTTACATCATAATATAATTAAGTCAATCATAAGTAAATATAATGTAATATCAAGTTCATTATATGTTCACTCTGAGAGTAATTAATATTTACCTTTTCTCTTAAGCCGTAATGTATTTTACATCTTGGTGTTCTATTGCTGAGAGTTCTATCAAATCTGGTTAACAGAGCCTGTAAAATATACAGTATTCAGAAGACACTGGAATTTATTTTCATCTAAAGAATATTAACTTTGCTATATTTCTGAGGGCATTTATTGAGGAAGTATATTCTGTTTAATATAAACCCTAAAGAAAGCAAAACTGGATTATCAACCATTTGATAACTTCATATCTACCCTCAATATTTTGATAGCAACATGTCATTAAACATCTACTTATTGTAGATTTTCCCACATCCCTACAGGTGGAAGATTTCATCCACAGAAAAAAAATGGCAATCAATTGACATGATGTTTACATAGAGATATTAGCATTTGGGGGCTTCCCAGGTGGCACTAGTGGTAAAGAATATGCCTAATAATGCAGTGGGTGTAAGAGACTTGGGTTTGATCCCTGGGTGGGAAAAATCCCCTGGAAAAAGAAATAACAACCCAATCCAGTATTCTTGCCTCAGCACTCCCATGGATAGAGGAGCCTGGGGGGCTACAGTCCATGGGGTTGCAAAGAGCTGGACGCAAATTAGCAACTAAACAACAACAAAATTTCAGTGCATTTTGTATATCATTTTTGTGCTCTGACATCTTAAAAATCATACCTTCCCTTGAATATTTTGTATCAAAATCCTTTTGATTTTCTACATACACCATTTCATTAAATTTCCTATCGGTGTTGTAACAAATTACCACAAACCGACTGCTTCAAAACAAAACGGATTTATTCTCTTGAATTCTGGAGTCCAGAATTTTAAAATGATTTAAAGCACTACCCAGGTAAGAATTGTTTTGCTTTGTTTTGTTTACTTTTGTGGGTTCCAGAGGCCATGCCATCCTTTGGCTCATGACTCTTTCAGTTAATTAACGATTTTGTTCAAATATCTCCTTATCATATCAGCATTTCGTAAACAAATTTTTTAAATTACAACACACTCTCGCTCCATCATTGCACCCATACACTTTCATGATACAAATCACCATCTTAGCTTTTTCTAAAACAATTTTAATGTTTATTTTTGACCCCTCTGAGGCATGTGGCAATCTTAGTTCCCCAACAAAGAACAGAAGCTATGTCCCCTGCATTGGAAGTGCAGAGTCTTAACCACTGGACCACCACAGGGAAGTCCCACCATCTTATCGCATTTAATTATTACGACCTACCACTATAAAATATGAGCTGCATAAAGGCAGTGCGTTGATTTTGCTTCCTGACAGATCGTCCATTGTTGAAATCATTC
The DNA here is from genome assembly GCA_006410515.1 of Procapra przewalskii. Taxonomy (NCBI): domain Eukaryota; kingdom Metazoa; phylum Chordata; class Mammalia; order Artiodactyla; family Bovidae; genus Procapra; species Procapra przewalskii. The sequence goes on from SJYF01000403.1 coordinate 1,056,047, forward strand.
TAGAGTGACAATAAGTAAGTGCACTCTATCACTGCAAAGAAGGTTCCCATAAGTCAGTATAGCAAATCCTCAAGTAAACCTATAATATCTGGGACTTCTGAGGCAGTCCAGTAGATAAGAATCCACACTTTCAGTGCAGAGGGCATAGGTTGGACGGTCAGATCCCTGGTCAGGGAAATAAGATACCTTCAGGCATGACCAAACGAAAACAACAACAACAACAAAATCCGAAACATGTAATATTTGTGGCAGCTGATTCCTTACCCTGGTAACATTTCAACCATTTCTCTGAACATTTATCATACATTCTCTTGCCTTACTTTGTTCACACATTGTGTTTTTAGGCAACGTGTGGTCGACATCTAACTCATCAACAAAGGTATGTTTTCATGAAGCTTTCGCAAGCCATAAATTTTTAAGTTCTGGTTCTGAAGGGCTCCATTTCTCCATTATACTCCGATCAAAAATAAAACCAGGGCTTCCCCGGGTGGCTTAGCTGGTGAAGAATCCGCCTGCAATGCAGGAGGCCTGTGTTGAGAAGGTCCCCTGGAGAAGGGAAAGTCTACCCACTCCAGTATTAATTTTTTAGGGACTTCCCTGGTGACTCAGATGGTAGAGAGTCTGCCTGCAGTGCGGGAGACTTGGGTTTGATCCCTGGGTCAGGAAGATCCCCTGGAGAAGAAAATGGCAACCCACTCCAGTATTCTTGCCTGGAAAATCCCATGGATGGAGGAGCCTGGCAGGCTACAGTCCATGGGGTCACAAAGAGTCGCACACACTGAGTGACTTCACTAAATGAAGTAGGAGGTTTATCATTCTCACTTAACAAGAAGTCCAGATGTGTTGGGTGGTGAGGGGATGGATCCTCTGTCCTTTCTACCTCTATGGGCAGGAGCACTTAGTCTTCACGCTTCTTGCAGCAACATGACTTTTGTATGACTAAGAAGGGTGAATGCTAAGAGGCAAAACCCTTTTAATTTTCAGAGTTTGTCTAATTTTTATGGAAACAAAAATCTCACATTTTTCCAAATATAAGCGAGTTGTCTTAAACAACCACCATAATTTTAATAAGAAATGAGAATTTCTGAATTTCATATTTCTATCTCAAGAACAGAGAAAGGTAATGGGAAAAAGATGTTAGGAACAGATTTGTCAACTTTCTCTGATGTTTATCTTGAGAGTATAATATTCCACGTGCCACATGGCCACTCTGCCCAGTGATGCAAATGAGAAGCTAAAATTAATACCTCAGGGCTTTTCAACTTATAATTTATTTCCTTTCTGCTCTGTCTGTGATAAGAAGTCCATGGAATTCTCCAGACCAGAATACTGGAGTGGAATTCCACTCCTCTCACACGCTAGCAAAGTAATGCTCACAATTCTCCAAGCCAGGCTTCAACAGGATGTGAACCGTGAACTTGCAGATGTTCAAGCTGGATTTAGAAAAGGCAGAGGAACCGGAGATCAAATTGCCAACATCCATTGGATCACTGAAAAAGCTAAAGAGTTCCAGAAAAGCATCTACTTTTGCTTTATTGACTATGCCAAAGCCTTTGTCTGTGTGGATCACAACAAACTGTAGAAAATTCTTCAAGAGATGGGAATACCAGACCACCTGACCTGCCTCCTGAGACATCTGTATGCAGGTCAAGAGCAACAGTTAGAACTGGATGTGGAACAACAGACTGGTTCCAAATTGGGAAAGGAGTACATCAAGCCTGTATATTGTCACCCTGCTTATTTAACTTATGTGTAGAGTACATCATGGGAAATGCTGGACTGGATGAAGCACAAGCTGGAATCAAGATTGCCGGGGGAAATATCAATAATCTCAGATATGCAGATGACACCACCCTTATGGCAGAAAGTGAAGAACTAAAGAGCCTCTTGATGAAAGTGAAAGAGGAGAGTGAAAAATTTGGCTTAAAACTCAACATTCAGAAAACAAAGATCATGGCATCCGGTCCCATCACTTCATGGGAAATAGATGCGGAAACAGTGGAAACAGTGACAGACTTTATTTTTCTGGGATCCAAAATCACTGCAGATGCTGATTGCTGTCATGAAATTAAAAGACGCTTGCTCCTTGGAAGAAAAGTTATGACCAACCTAGACAGCATATTAAAAAGCAAAGACATGACTTTGCCAACAAAAGTCCATCTATTCAAAGCTATGGTTTTTCCAGTGGTCGTGTATGGATGTGAGAGTTGGAGTATAAAGAAAGCTGAATGCTGAAGAATTGATGTTTTTGAGCTGTGGTGTTGGAGAACACTCTTGAGAGTCCCTTGGACTGCAAGGAGATCCAACCAGTCCATTCTGAAGGAGATCAGCCCTGGGATTTCTTTGGAAGGAATGACGCTAAAGCTGAAACTCCAGTACTTTGGCCACCTCATGCGAAGAGTTGACTCATTGGAAAAGTCTCTGATGCTGGGAGGGATTGGGGGCAGGAGAAGGGGACGACTGAGGATGAGATGGCTGGATGGCATCACTGACTCAATGGACGTGAGTCTGAGTGAACTCTGGGAGATGGTGATGGACAGGGAGGCCTGGCGTGCTGCGATTCATGGGGTTGCAAAGGGTCGGACACGACTGAGCGACTGAACTGAACTGAATGAACAGTAGTATTTAGAAATACTTAATATTAATAAATACTAAATAGAAGTCTAGTTTTCCAAAGCATATTAAAATGTTGATATAACATTATAGAATTAATGAATATGCTCCATAGTTCATTGTCAGCTGTAGTAGAATTTCCTTTTTTTTTTTTTTAATCCTGTGATGGTTTTTCCCATTCCTCAACATGAATCGCCCATAGGCATTCGTGTGTCCCCTCCCTCCTTCCCCACCCTATCCCTCCAAGCTGTCACAGAGCAGTGGCTCTGGATGCCCAGTCATATATCAAACTCCCACTGGCTATCTATTTTACATATGGTAATATATATATATATGTTTCAATGTGATTCTCTCAAATCATGCTACCCTATTTCAGTTTTTTTTCAAGTTTCTCCTTAGCATGATTTTCTCTGTCCACATGTTGTGACCGAGATTTAAAGTTTAATTTACATTTCTTCTCTGCCTTACACTAACAAATGCATAAGTCAGTGGGTTATTTTGAGACTTTTGTAATGTGAAAATGCACAGAAGACAATGACAGGGAACATAGTAGCTGCCCTATAAACATGAAGAAAGTCCCTTTAGGACTTGAGTTCAGGCAGTTAATACACATAGAAATATTTATAAATAGTGCAAAGTTGGTGATAATTTTGGTGAAAAGAAATTGTCGTGTCTTCTCAAGATGTTGTTTTGTAGTCTGCTTTGTTGTCCATATCTGACAGAGCTTTTGGAAACAGCAAAGCAAAGAGAGAACAAAAATTAAAACTGCCTGATTACCGTCAAATGATCATTTAGTCATTGTTGACATTCTGTTACATTGAGGAAGTATTCACTTATGTATTATATATTATGATGTAAACAAGTTTTTCTCAAAAGTATTTGAAGCTATGGCATCATAAGCATGGAACACAGTTTCTATAAAGAAGAATGTAGTTCTATTACAGGAAAATTTTTTTCTCTTGTTTAATAACGTTAAATTTTATTTTTGGCTGTTCTGGGTCTTCACTGTGCTCCTGGCTTTTGTCTCCTTGTGGCGAGCAGGGGCTATACATTCTGTATATAAAATACCTAAACGTTGCTGGTCGGTTGGAGACTGGCATTCTGAATCTCCTTTTTTGGTCAGTGCAGATCACTCAATGTCTTTTTTCTGTTGGCTGTGCTGAGCCCTTTTTTTTTTGTGTGTGCCTCATGTGGGCTTTCTCTGGTTGCAGGAAGCAGGAACTGCTCTAATTGCTGTGCTGGCTTCTCACTGCTGTAGCTACTCTTGTTGCAGAGCGCAAGCTTTAGAGCACAGGCTCAGTACTTGTGTTGCTCGGGCTTAGTTGCTCCAAGGCGCGTGGTATCCTCCCAGACCAGGGAGCAAACCTGTGTCCCATGCACTGGCAGGTGGATTCCTTATCACTGGACCACCAGGGAAGTGTCACTGAGTGGCTTTCAACTGAGGAAATCCCAGTAACTTTCAACCAGGATCCTCAAGTGTCTTTTAACCCTAATACCCTGCCAAATAAAATTTGGGGTCATCACCCCATAACTGGGAGATCTGAAAACCAGGAGAGACTCCCCGAAACTTACCTGGACTTCCTGAGGAGGACGATGGGCCCAAGAGGCTGTTCCTGATTTGCCAAGGCTCCTATGTCAGAAGCTCAGAATGGTACCTGTTTTGCTCCAGCCTGCATTCCCCTCAGGGTGCATTGTCGTTGGGCTGCTGCAGTGATCAGCTTATTAGAGATCAGCTTATTAGAGCTTGATCTTTGAAGAAGTGGAATGTCAAGATAGTCTTCTCCTTCTAAGTGTTACTATGAGCTGTTACTAAGAGCTGTGTGTTTCACATTCCAGCTTGTCATCCCTACACAAAGCCAGTCCCTGTTTACTTAAACTGCTTAAATTAATTCTAATTGCAGGAATATTTCTGGGTCCAGCCACCACCCCACATCAA